>JBAFWW010019858.1:0-17029 GCA_036873685.1 Agapornis canus | reverse complement strand
AACACAGCTACTAAAGAGAAGAAAAACTGACTGCAACTGCTTGAACCCAGGACAAATTTTTAACTGTTCATTGTAAAACATATCAACATATTTTAAGGAGAATATTTTCTGATCTGAGGGGAAGGCTGTCACTGTCTGGAGACCACCTGTGGGCCTCCAATGCTGCAGGCTGTGGAGACATTTGGTTCTGTACAAGTGACATCTCACATTAGCCAGTGCATGAATAAGCACTGACTAATAAACCCATCTTCTTGAGCTGTGCAAGTCTCCTTGTTTTCCTTTCTTTGCATAAATGTCATTTCGTATTTTAGTCATTTCAGAAAGCATCCTAATGGTCCTTTGCCAGACTCTGTGCACAGGATTGCCGCTGTTTGTTCACAGCAGTGCAGAAGCAGTAACTTGTGAGTAATCATGAAGCAGCTCACAATTTTGATTTTACTACAGAATGCTTTATGTGCACACATAACAAACACCATCCACAAATTCATATTGAATTTTTCAATTTTTTATGTATATTGAAGGACCGTTGAAATTTGGATTAATGCTTTTTCCGGGAAGTTCTATGCCAACACACCTATGCATGTAATATCTTAAGTAAGATGGTTCAGTTTTGAAGGCTATAAACAATGAAGCAAGGCACACTTCAGGCAAGCTTGGTCATCCAAAGTGTTCTTTTTTTCTGTTTTTAACGAGGCATTCTAACTTAGACAGCACAAGTACAGAGCCCTTTTTGCATACTGACGTGGAAATTCAGACATTAGAGCGTTTCCTCAAGTGGCAAGATTGAGGTCCTAGTCTCTTTAGGAAAACAGATGCTTGCTATACTAAAGTCTCAGAAGAACAACTTATTGCATTAATGTTGGAACTAGTAATGCCTGATTTCTTAGGCTTAGTGTTCTTTCTTTATATACTCCTCACACTGTATTGTATCAGGATTTTCCTGCTGTCCCCTGTGACATTCTTCACATTGTAATGCCTCCAGTAAGGTTCACTTAATAGCCAACCATCACTGCCACGCAGAGTTTCTCTCATACATTACTTGAGTACACCTGTATCCAGTATGGAGCTGTGCTGATGCTGTTTGAGTTTTAGCAGAGCAAACAGACTACTTTTGAGTTTGTATTGGGTGAGGCCTTTCCTCGAGGGACACTAATTTAGGTTGCTTTTCTCTCCCTTGAAGACAATTATGTTCCTACAAGTTTCATGAAAATGGAATAATAATCATAGAATCATAGAATACCAGCTTGGAATAGACCTCAAGGATCATCTGGTCCAACCTTTCTAGGCAAAGCATGATCTAGAGTAGAAATCCCAGCACTCTGTCCAACTGAATGTTAAAAGGGGAATCCACTACTTCCCTGGGGAGAACAGTAGCTGACTGTTCTCACTGTGAAAAATTTCCTCTTGTTTTTGGTCAGATCTCAGTGGGAGTAATTTATGCCCATCACCCTTTGTCTTTTCCATGTGACACCTTGTAAAAAGGGAGTCTCCATCTTTGTAGCCACCCTTTAAATACTGGAACAACTGGTGAAACTTGTAGGAATCTAATTATCTTTGAGACTACAATTCTCTGTCAAACCTGACAATGGCTAACAAATTGTGAAGGAGGATTGTTGGCTGGCTGGCTGGCTGGAAGGATGTATGTATGTATGTATGGATGGATGGATAGATAGATGGATGGATGCTTACAACAGTCACAAAAGCCCATTTCTGAGGAAGCCAGAATACAGTCATGGCTTGCTTCAGGCATATGTCCAAAGTCTAAAAATGCAGCATGACTCCTTTCTTCCAAAACCTAAAAGTAGGGAAGCACTTTACTTCTTGGTTGTTTGCATTTAAGTAATAGAAAACAAGTCTGCCCCAATGGATCATTAGTAAAACTGGATTGTAAAGCAGCATTAATAATTTTGGCAAAATAGAGGTAGTCAAATGTAACAACTCCTTTTGACATTTTTGTGGCAACAGGCATTACAGTTTCTCTGAGCTTGGGAAAAGAAACAGGTAATCAAGTTGTGCACAGACAGTTGGGGTGTACTACCAATGCTGTAGTTTGCCAATGGAGAAGGAGCCTTGAGAGAAGAGGAGCAAGTCTAAAAGAAAGGAGGGAAAAAGTCAGATTTCCTATGGTTTCTCAATTTATTTATGTGAGTGCTCTTTGTGATCTGTACATCTGGGTATGCATATATGTCATACATGTGCACACTGTGTGCATGTGCCTACTGGGAATACATTGCCTTTTAACAGTGATACTTTTGCCTATAGATGCTAATACTTTCAAATGATAGAGCTGGTCTGTACCCAGTGAGAAATATTGAAGACTAGATACCTTGCAGCACTGCCTTAGTATTCTGAAAGACTTCTAAGCATAAGCAACCTCTGTTTAGATAAATATTTAATTTCCTAAATGAAGGAAAACAGTAGGGTGGTTATGGTTTCCCAAAGGAAGACTAGCTGTTGTTAAAGGAGCACTTATAAAAGCTATATTCTGACTGTGAAGGCATATTTTCCAGGAAGAATTATTGAAAAGGACCAAAATACAACAGCTTTACTCTCTGTGTAACAGCATTATTTTGTCTTTGATTTAGACAGACACCATCTGATATGCCTCCCACGTTCCAGAAAGCCTGACTTCGCTGCGGGAGTGGGCAGAGGCAATGCTGACAGGTGAACAAGCACCAGGGAGAACTAGCTCCTGCTTTTCACTTGGGTTTCAGCTTACTCCCAGGACCTTTCTAACAGAGATACAGGATTAAAAAAACCTTTTTACAACTGTTTTCTTTACAAATTTGTGAGATTAATGGCAAGTGTCTGTTGGTGTAGAAATGAGTCCAGCCTTTTCTGAAACTGTGTCATAGTCTAAAGATAAAAGGGTTTTCTATTTCCTTTTTTTTTATTTGCCTTTTCTCCTCAGGAAGCAGTCATGCAATATTAACTTCAGCCCAGCAGGACTGCCTGTGTGTGACTGCTGGGGCTGAGAAATGCAGATGATGTGAGAACATGAAGAATGCAAAACTGAGCAAGTGTGCTTGGGAAGCAGCAACTCTGCCATGAGGTCAGTGTAAATCTGAGGGAACTTCTATCCCCTCTGTCTACTGGGCTAGGGCTTTTCCACAGGAACCATGATTCCTTATACACTCCTGAGTAAGCATCTAACTATCTTGATGGTGTATTTTGGGCAGCAAAGCACAGTAATCTGAAACCACAGGATTTCTTCCTTGTGTTCAAGTCAGGTCAGTCGCATTTCCCACCGTCATACTGCATAATTACATAGGCTGATGTATTACGTTCTCAGGAACCACACAAGAAAACATATCAGTTTGGATTGCATTGAAAATGTATTCTTTGGCCTCTCTGAATGAAGCAGGAGAAGGATCTTCAGTGAGAGCCACTGGTCTTTAGGGATGAGAGAAGTATAAGTGTTTGTTTAGCTGTGCTACCATGACATTTCATTCTGGCAAACCAGAATCTCTGCAGCAAATTAGAGTTTAACAAAGCAAATCCTGTTGGTTAAGCTGTTTCATTCCTGAAAAGAAAGAAGTTCTCATGATGGTTTATTTTGTACCTTTCTGGAAAGAGTTACTTTGCAGGGTGCATGGCTGGAGTGGAGATGGAGTTTCTCCTAGATGCAGAAACCAGTGAAGAAGACTGCCAGTACTTCAGTTCTGGCAGTGTTAATGTACTACATCCTTATATGGATCAACATCAAACCCAGTAGCATCAGAGAATCAAAAGATGAAAAATCTTTTTTAGGAACCATTTAGTATTACACATAAATGTGCAGGAGGACATAAGGATTATTTTGAGAACAAAAATAAACATAATGAAATGAAAGATGCAGTTTGAGCTGCTGCCAAAATATTGTTCTGCTAATGCTGCCTGTAGATCAAAGAGCATTAATAAATTAATGAAAGAAAAAGTCCCTCTGAAAAATGAAGAAGAGCATAATGAGATTGTCACAGTTTTAGGGAAAAGTGTCTAAAGGTGAAATTAAGAAATCCAGTTACAGCCAAAGAATGTCTGCTTTATGTCTCAATACAATTTCTTTGAAAATGGAGAAGTCTGACAGATTATGCCTGTTATGCAGATGATAAATAGCTTGGAATTTTTCTTACAAGTGGTGCAAAAGTGTCTGAGAACAATAACTTCTGTTGACATCTGATTTATGAAAATCCTAATCCTTGAAAACATAGCTAGAAACTGTGCAGATGGCAGCCCTTAACCTCTGAAAACACTCCTGCAGATTTAACTGAGCACTCCAATGACTTTGACTATCTATCTGTGTCATCACTGTGATGAGAAACCCTAATGGAGATCAGCTGCTTTAGATATGGCACATATTGATAGTGAGAGGCAAAGAATTTGCAGCTCAGATAGACAGAGACAAAGGTGAAAAAAAGGAGTTGTGTTATTCCTGTTTCACAAAGGGAGGGATAAAAGCACAGCAAAGTAAGCAAAGCCATGGCACTCTGTTCCTGTGCTAGCAGGAATGAGCTTATTCTCTCTCATGTGCCAGTCTATCCAGAAGCAAAGGCAGCTGCACTAACAGGGAGCTGAATCTCACTGCAGCTTGTGAATTTGAAAGCTGCTATTGGGCCCCCCCTTGAAGCTGTCTCCTCTTAAGGCTAAACAATCCCAGCTCCCTCAGCCCTTTCTGTTAAGACAGGCACTTGAGCCTGAGATCTCCTTGTTGAACCCCCTCTGGGTTGCCTCATCTACCTTTCTGGTAGTAGGTGACCCAAAACTGGACAAAATCCATTCCTTTTTCAGATTATTTGGATTCAGAAATGCACCACTTAAACTTAGAGAAATTCCTTCTACAGAAGCATTTTTTCAAAAGATGGGTGAGAACTGCAGTATGAAACTGTGAGTTTCAATGCTTTAAAGGGTACAAAATCTAGTTAATCAAATCTCAGAGTTACTTGTTTTTAAGAATCGTTAAATACCTCAAGAGAATTTTATGGTTCATAAGACCAGAGTTATAAAGATATAAATTCTCTCTACTGGAGCAAACTCCAACTTGTAATTATTGAGTATTCAATGTGATATTTCCTGGGGATCAGTAATTCTTTAATCATCAAGAGCATCACTTTTTTCTACCTTCTTAGAAAAATTTTGTTAGAGAACAGATGTTGGGCTAATTGGATGCTTTACTAATTTAATACGGCATTTTTAACTCTCCTAAACATGATGCTCCACCTCCCAACTGTGTAGGACTATTTCCTATTTTTAATTCATTAGCATTTTTCATAGTGCAACCTTAATACGCTATTTCCAACCTACATCTGGGTCAGTATGACAGAGAGCAGGGAGATTTTCCTGTCACCACGCTGAAGGGTGATAAATCTTTAACCCTGCATGTGAATGAATCAGGAACCAGTGAAATGCTGATATGACTGAAGAAGGTCCTTCATTACTCCCACAGAAAAATGCAAGGCATTAGAGAGGATGCTCTCCCATGCCTTCCCACCAAAAGCACACGTGAAACTGGAACAGTGGGAAGCCCTTTCAGCCTTCCTGCCAGCAATGCGCACAGACTGCTGATGTATATCATTATATACACAGACAGAATGCAGGGGCAGAGTTGTAGGCATGTTATATCCCTGCTGGGTTTTGGAGACTTTCCCAAGGAATCAAACTTTTCCACACCATCTCTTCCTGACTGGCCATCTCTGTTCAGGCACCAGGCTGAACGGTAGGACCAAAAGCAGGCTGGAGAAAAAGGCAGGTGAATTTACAGCAACAAGAGGTTTATATGCCTCAATATTGCAAATGACAGGTCTCTGCCAGCGAAGTGCCGAAGCAGCCCTGCACCAGAAGCCGGCTGTGCTCCCGGGAGACGTGGTGGCAACGACATCTAGCGTTAAGAGCTTAGATAGGTTCCAAACCAGGATCTGCTCCACTGCATTATTAATCTTGTTTTCTTCCCAGTATCATACCTGCCCTGCCCCCTCTCCCCTCTCCTTCTCCACCCGTAATCTTTTTAACTCATTCTTCTAGCAGATACCGGATTTGAGATTGCAGCCTCCACAGCACATGACAAGGTTTTAACTTGTATTAATTAATTAATTAATAACAGTTATATTGCACTAATAGCCTGCATGGATGTGCTTGGTAGGCAGATGGGACATGCAATGCACTGCATTCCCAACTGAAGTTACAATGAAAATAGTTAGCCAGGTTCAGTATGTTTTTTGCTGATGACACAATTTCTCTTTCATTTGGTTATAGATATTATGTCCAGCTGCCAATCTTGATGGTCTCTGCCTGCTATTTTGTTGTCAGTGGTCTGAAGTGTTTTTATCCATTTAATCTGTCACAAGCTAGGGAGACAAAAATAAAACTATTTCATCTTATCAGGATTGTTTCTCATGTTCCCAAATATATACAGTATCAGGGTTGACTGCATCCAGGATGAGGAGGGAGAGCTTTGTCTTTAAAAAGGGAGAAGGAACTACCACACAAGTATAGTAGGAAGCTATAACCTCTGTAGCCTTATCTACCTTATAATGTCTATATAATAAAGTCTTTTTCCTGTGTGCTCAGAAGAAATGTGGTGTTTTGTGTTGGATTTTGTGATTCTGTCAACTTGCAGGCAAGGGGAACAACTGGAGCAAGATTTTCTGCCTGCAGTATCACACCTTTTTTTCCTCCTGTCCTGGAGATGGGCAGACAGTCCACACAGATTGACTTGATCCAGTGACATAAAAGTGTATGGATTTTTCAGGATCTTTTTAGGGATCATGCCTAAAAAAAAAGTAAAAATGAAAACCTCAATTCAAAAAATAAAAATAGAAGTTACACAACTGAGGTTATTAAACTCCTTCAATCCAGTTGCCATGAATTTAAAGGAAGTGTAAGCTTGGACTTCATCTTGAGCATTACCTGGGGCTCTTTGCCAGAGACTGTAATTTCCAATGCTCACCCCTAACAGTAACCTTGATGGCTTTTTGCAGTGATGAGGATTCCAGTGCCATTGTCTGCACTTTGGATCTGGTTAAATAAGTGAAGATGTGAAAGGAATTCTTCAGCCACTTATAAATATTCCTAGACAATGAAGATGCTCCAGCTGTGAGAATCTTTCTCTAAAAGAAGTCAAAGGGTGGCTTATCTTCTTGCTGAGAATACATTTTAGTCTCATTAGTAGAGTACCATTGCAAGACACAGATGAGATCAGGTCAAAAATGTGAACTGAAAATAGAAGCATAAACAGCAATGGCAAGTATATTCAATCTGAGTGATTACTGCCTACTTATAAAATTTTCTGCTCAAAAATACAATTTATCCCAAATGTTATGTGAATGTGCAATAAGAAAACATGGAAAATGTCAGCCAGTCATGGTCTAGAGTCTTCTCTTGCTATCAAATGTGGCACAATGAAACAGTGAGTTCAGTGAAGTTGAAAGGATGCATAAATTCAGTTTAAAATGTTCTTGAAGTCTGAAGGACTCTGTGGGTCAGATTTTAGAAGATGGCATCATTAATCAGTGCCTGTCTTCCAGGGGAGTCCTTGTTCAGAATGACAAGATTCAGAATTTACTCTTCCCCACTGCAATCACTGTTAAATGTAGAGCCAATTATGTATAAAATATTTATAGTATCTGCCTGCATCCATTTTTACTGAGACAAGAAGATATTCCAGTAGATTTGATGTTTCTTAACCAGTGCTCATTCACTTGCCAGTCTCATCCCTGCTTATGTTGTCTCTTGGGAGCTTAGGCTGAAATCCAGGAATTTCTGTCCTTACAAGGCAAAACTGGTGAGTTCATATGTTTTGTGATAGTGTTCCCAGGGGTATTCCTGGTACTCCCAGGAGTGTACACCTCTCTTCCTGGAGGCAAGAAGTAGCAGAGATTTCTTCCCTGAAACAACTGCTCTGTAACTCCTGTTAACTGTTCTTCCTTAGAAGCAATATCAACAATAAAAACAATTTTGCTGTATCTGGAAGTAGTTGGCCTTTTCTACTAAGCTGACTCTATCTTTTCATTTTATTATCAGAATGGTATTATATTCTGTTATTGGTTAGTGAGCTTCCTTCACCTTTTGTGGAAATGGAAGCTTCAGGTTTGCTTTAAGGACTTTTTGTGGCAGCTGCTAATCTAAATGCAAAGTATGAGGCCACCTGCTCTATGCTGGGCAGGGGACACTACTCAGTAGATGATATTGCACCCTTTCTAGTAGGGCAGGAAAGGCACAGGTATTTGTCTGACCTTATTCTCCTTGTCTGGAATTATCCTCACTTTCAACCCATCTTTCTTCCTGGTACAGGAATTAAAATCCACTGCTCTTTGATACAAATTCTGGCATGAACTTTTTGGCTCCTACAGCAATCAGAAGGTGATGAGAACTCTTGTGTTGGTGGGTTTTTGCAGGTAGGTGTGAGATTTTCCCACTAAACCGTACTACAGCTTTTGCTGCCAGTCATGCTGGGTGGTTCATATAGGGATAGCTGAAAGTGAGAAGCATCTGTTTAGCCTTGATCCATAGTGAAGAGATTAATGACAGCTCTGTCAAATGTATTTCCCTATGCAATATTACTTGTCAATTCTAAATTTATTCAGGTTTCCAAGTTGTCCTGTGGTGGTGGGACAGTGGTATCTGTTAAGTTTTATTGTAGAGACAAATATCAGGATTACATTCACTAATGCCTAGTTATACGCTGCATGTCTTAAAAGCATCCCTACAGAAGGCAGATTAAGACATAGAAATATTCCTAATCATATTTTACTGAATAAGGAACAAGTTTGCTTAATTCTCTTTCTGAATATTTGCTTCAGTTCTTTTACTAATCTTTTAAAAATTATTTTTATCTGAAGAAATCAGTCAGCAATAGTTATTAGCTGATAAAACCTGCCTTAGAGGACTGTCCTGAAATACGATTTCCTGCTATACATGCATGCATTCAAATTTTTTGAATATGTTAATGAATTTTCTTGTAAGTGACAATTTCTTACATAAGATGCGGTACAAATGACTTGTTTGCCTGTATATCTGTTAAATGCCTGGTCCATTTGGAATTATGAGGCAAAGTAAAAGACTCATGTTAGGAAAAGAAATCATTCTTGCTTATATCAGACAGCCTTGGTGAAAGTAAAATGGAAAAAGTTGGAGTTGGATCACAGCAGAATTATTAACATGATTCTGGATTCTAAGAAGTGACAAGGCTTTAAGGACTCAAAAGGCTAAGGCACAGGAGACTAATGTGAAGCAAGCATTACCTTTCTGGTCAATAGTGAAGACCTCGCAGATGTATGTGCTTTAAATATAAACTGCAGAACTTTTTTACCATATAGAAAGGAATGCTTGCAAGACACAATAGAAAATCTGAAGGTACCTGGGAAGGATCCAGGAAATCCACAGAGCCAGTAGACAGCTTGGGCCAAAGAGATCAAATGTTCTGGAGTTTGTGGTATGGTGCTCAACTCACTGTTTACTGTGTTAACCCTGAACAACTTCTTGAACTATGTTACTTGTTTTCACCAGTGAGTCATGTATCCATCACATCGTGTGTCCAGTGCTGTGTTGCAGACTATACCTGCCATGGCAGTGCATGACTGCCCAGGCTTAACACTGGTGACACCTGGCTTCTTACTTCTTGTGCTTAACCCTCTCATTTCTGCCCTTCTCCATTGCTTCTGACAGCAGCTCCATCCTGTCACTCAGGCAGGTTCATAACATGTATTTCTGTTCCTTCCTTCCATTCCGTTAAACACAAGTTAACCGTAACTGCTGTCCTTCAGGTATCTCTCCTCCCTTCCTATAACTTCTTTCCTTGCAGCCTCACTGGAAACTGCCGCTCTTCACTCCCCATCACTCCCAACATAACACTTTGCTACACCTGCCATGGTTTCCCATTTTTGCTCTTTTCCAGTGACTGGTTTAAAAGTCTTGTCTTAAGGCCCTTGTAGCTCTATCTCATTCAGTAGTCTGATCTCTCTTACCTTGCTCTCTTTCTTCAGTAAAGGGTCTAGTCTTTTCTCTGTTATTTTCTTTGTTATTTATCTCCACAGGACCTCTTCCACACTGTATTTTTAGAGCCAGACCTGCCATCAGACGTTCAAACTTTCCTAAAGAGTATTATACTTTCATGAGGTATTTCTGGGAACCCAACAGGCTGTGTAAAACTTCACACAGTACGAGTTCTTTAACAAGCTGCTAGTATAAAGGCTTGACTTTCTGACTGGTGTCTCCCTGTCTTAACTTATGTCCATCTGCAGGACAGCAAGCTTTTCAGACAAAGGCTGGCTCTGACTATAGTCTCTTTTATGTGCCTAACTGCCATGCCTCACAAATAACTGTGAGAAATCTGGTAACATATTGCTGTAGGTTTTAAGATTCAAGCTCTATTTTTTTATTATATTGCATATATGAGCAACCTTTTCTGTAATACTGGGTGACACATCTGGCTGTGTTGAGATGGCGATTGGCAATGCAAGTGTGGACACTGGGAACAAATTTCAGAATAAAATATGTATTTTCAAATCCCATAGCTTTTTTCTGTAAGTGTTGCAAGAAAGGAGCTGAGAGCTCTCTTTCCCCTGTATTTAAAATACCTTTAAATCTGGGTGAAGTCCTCTAATATTTCTTCCTCATTGACTTCATTGTGCATTCACCTCATAGCTGACGATACTCATTAAGAAAGATGATGGCAGGGGGTTGGAACTAGATGATCTTAAGGTCCTTTCAGACCCAAACCATTCTATGATTCTATGATTCCATGATTCTATGATGTTCATTTGCAGCATGAATACCATAATTTTAACTTGTTAAAATATTACCTTTCATCACTTTGTTTATTAGCTGAATGTGAGATAATATGTGCATAGGAGAACCTTATGACAATTGAAGTAGAACATCCAGTTGTGTTCTGCAGTCTAGGAAAGCATTAATGTTTTCCCCATCTGTTCCCAAATCCATTGTAGCATTTTACGTGCTGCATAATATTAAAATGCTGACAATCTGAAGCCAAACATAGACTGAATGTTTGTTCCTTTTCTTATCATGCTCAAACAGACTTGCATGCGGTTCTTATTTCACCATTGAAAATTGAAATAATGCATGCTGATTTAACTGAAACATTCTCAAGTTACTATGGCCTGTAATGTACCCAGTAAACCAGCGTTTAAGGAAAAATAAATTGGATGAAAAGTATTTTATTTATGTGTTTCTTTAGAAACAAACAGGAATTTTAGCAACAGCCAAGAAAAACAACATTGTACAAAGCTATGTATGGAAAAGAATCCGAATACTGTATATGTATGTGTATATATATATATATATATACACATACATATACACATGTAACACTGATTACATAGAAAGCTTTTTTATACTATATTAGTATTATCTCTATTAAAGCAGTAAATAATGAAATATTTTCTTTACTACCTTCTGTGATTTAATTATGAAATCCTATCTTTCCCAGCCTGGGGAGTTGCATTCCCAGGTCTGTATGTGTTCTTTGCTACAAGCCAGTCAGTAATTGTGCATAATAGGTCTGTCCTTTACAGTACATAAACCACAGAGCTCAGTCTCAGTTAGGAGTGTGCAGTCCCAATTCAAAACAAATTTGTGGATCTGTGTATATCTAATATCTTCAATTTTATCTAGTCCTGGAGTTGTTTTTTAAACTTTGTATTTCTCCCTATA
Source organism: Agapornis canus (assembly GCA_036873685.1). Lineage (NCBI taxonomy): Eukaryota > Metazoa > Chordata > Aves > Psittaciformes > Psittacidae > Agapornis > Agapornis canus. The sequence goes on along the minus strand of JBAFWW010019858.1, from coordinate 5,383 downwards.
AAAATGCAGAAAGCATAAGGTACCTGGTGTATGCTGTTATCGCCTTGAAAAATCAATACAAAACCACACAGTTAAACTCTGTGTGTATGAGAGAATACATATGTATTGTACTTATCTTGCCAGCCCTGTGTTATAATGTTGGCCTGATCAGTCAGACAGTGTTACATATGGGATTATAGCACTGGCTTGTGAGTAAAACTGGGACAGAAGGGCAGAGCTGTGTAATCAATGCAAACTCATTTATTATACAAACAACCATCTCTGCTAGGTACAGATGGATTTTCCTTATGGACAGGTGGTGTGGGGCCTTCCTTCTGGGCAGAAGGGGTGATCTGGGTTTAGAAAAAATGAGAGCTGGGTTTTTAATCATATCCTGCCTTCTTCTTTTGGCTGGGTTTGGCTCTCTGATCTTACAGGTTTGTGCCCCAGCAGCCCTACCTCACCCCACACTGGTGCCAGCCAGTTCCTGCTGCTGTATGTGAGCACACAATACATGCAGGGCCAAGTGTAGGTGAGACACCTTAAACACAAGAGTGCTCTAATGGGTCAAATGTAGAGTCACTTTGGCTTAAAGAAAAGTGTTCAGAAGCCAGATCCTGTAAAGACTCCAGTTTTTCATATACTATATGCTTGCTGTTCTTTTAAAGTCAAACCAGCCTTTTTAACTTGATGGTATTCTGCTGTTAATGGTGATGTACATCATCATGCAGCAGTGGCATCATACAGCAATGGCACCATGTAATTCAAATCATGGGTTATTTTCACTGAAGGTTAATGCTTCTTGAGGTATGCATCAGATTTTTCCATTCTTCTGCACTTTGTCAGGGTGAAGTCCCACACCCTCAGAGGTGAAAACTGTTCTAGGTACCTGTCCATATCCCATGCACCTTGCTACCAATGACAACACTGTGTCAGGCCATATCCCTGTGTGAAATTCCTTAATAGATAGTTAAACTTAGGAAAAGCCAGAAACATATTCTTGATACAGACCAGCATGGACATTCTGATTACTGGAGGATGCTGAAGGGACTGAAGAGCCACTGTAATAAGGCAAAGAGCATCTTTTCAGAGAAGAAAAAGGGGAAGGTGCCATTCTTCATCCATAAGTTGATTCTCAGAGGGAAAGGTGCAGTTATTAGTTGTCTCCATGAGATGGTTTTTGAGCTACTGGGATGTCTGCAATGGAGGGATTAAATACCAGATTCAGCTAAAGGCCAGTGAACTTTTGGCATAGCTCTCCCTGGCAAAACACAACCAAGCCCTGCACAGCACAGCAAACTGCAAAAGTCACAGCCAGCCTCTAAAAACTCTCAGCTTTGCTCAAAGGGGCAAAGATACTTAAATGCCTGCCTTACTGCCTGATAACACTCTTACTCATATAATTTAACTTCTTGTTTTGTTTTTGTGCATGTCAGGTTTGATTACTGCTTCCCCTCAGAATGGTGGGTGATGTGCACTAGTCATGATGAATGCGGGTCAAAACAAACTCTTTCAAGCCTGATCAGTTTTATGCTTTAATTCACCTGAACTGTGCTTAAAAAACAAAACAAAATATAGCTGACAATTTATTTGCCTGTTCTGCTTGTGTTGAGGAGATTCTTCTTGATACACTTAAGTCTCCAGATTCAGAAAACCATCCTGACTTTGTAGCCTGACAAGCCACCTGAATTAGGACCATTACAGCAACAACTGTAAGTGCATGAAGTTTGAAGGTCCTGAAGCTTGTAAATGTCTTGTACAGATTTTAAATAATAATTAAGACCATGAAGCTATCTGGAAAGTAGGATAAAATGCAATATACCAGGACAGACGGCATCAGGCTGTCTTGATAGCTTTTTCTTATTTTCTAGGGAAATGATATGGATCTCATAGGGTTTTCTGCAAACACCATGTTATCAAGTCATTTTGTTTGTGAAATGTGATTGACATTTCTGTTTAAGTTGTTAAATATTAGATAGATAGATGCTGTCAGGGTTTATTAATCAAGAACTCTCCTAGTAGCCTTCCTGTAGCCCAAAGGCTCTATATGGGGAAAGTGTTAGTTAAGGTATAGCAGATGGGAATTAGTAAGAGAATGGATAATGAGCTGGTGAAAAGGAGGCAACAGTGGGCTGTGCTGCAATGGAATGTATCAGGTTACAGAGCAGTGACCAAGATAGGTCTGTGAGCATCAGTCCTCAGACTGCCCTTGTTTGAAGCCTTCTCTGAGGACTGTGGCTCAGCAAGTGCTTCAAATGAACAATTCTGATTGCATTGGACTTGGATGCATTGTCAAAACATCAGAAGGACAGACTTTTGTAAAGTAAGAACTAAACAACCTTTGCTACTCTACAGTTAAAGCTGGCATGAATTTCAGAGCACAAAATGAAAGTCCAAGGTCTTGTACTCAGGTCTTGGCAAATACAAGTCCTCCTAAAAGTCCCATTAGAAAGCAAAGACAAAGAAGAACCTGAAAAGAAGGAGCTGGATACATGAGCTGATCACAGGATAGGTATTGCTCGCTTATTTTATGTTGCCATGCAAAGGGCAAATGTAATTCCAGAATGTACCAGTAAAAGCATTTCCAGCAGTGCTGGTATGAATGACAGTGTGAGAGGGCCTGGGGAGACTCCTAGGAGACTGTACTTGCAAGATCACAAGATGTCTAAGATTTCCATGAGTTCTGTTGTCATGGCTCATGACACTATGACCCATGTTTCCTCTTTCACATGCAACTCTGGGAAGGCAGGACATTAATGTAGCCTATCTTTGTCGTAATGAGTAGTCAGGAATCCTAAGTCATATTGTTATCCAGGAACAGTGTGGAACAGAATGCATTTTAACTAGTAGCCTCTGATCCAAAGACACCTGAATTCAAAGCGTACATATTTGAGTTCTCAAAGCATCCCTCATATTAACCATTATAATATGTAAAAAATGCATATATGTAGTATACCATTAGCGGGAAGAAGAATGTGCTCACAGTTGCCACAGTCATTATTCCCATTGTTATAATTGCTAACTGATTACTGGAGTCACTGATTGTATTAGGACAATTACAGGTGGCAAACATGAATAATCTACTGCCTGTTTTGGAGGTGAGGTACCCTGTAGTATAGCCCAAGACAACTTTGGCATCAAGCTAGTGCAGTGTCTAGTGTGGTGTACAAAATACTGCAATCCCTCTTTCCTGGTTTCACTTAGTCTTTCATATATAGGTCTCATGGTGAAATCTGCTTGTAGTATCTGTAACTTTTTCAATTTACAAGTTCATAAATATTTTCTTCCAGCACTGGAATGTTGTTTGAAGTGGACTTAAGCATCAAAATGAATTTATTTTTGTTATCTTTTGCAGACCCTTTTAGATAGCCCAGGAACAAGCCTCCTGATTTATAGAGCAATGGTATGCACCAGTGGTCTGATTTCTTGGGTATCCTGCATTTCATTAGTTCAGCAAACTAAGAATGGTATTTTAGGGAGCAGAAGCACCAAGAAGCACTGTTCATCATTAAAATTCAAACCTGAGGAGCAAGTTGAATTAGTGAGATGTCAGAGCAGCAAGGTTATGTCATGTCCTGGATTAGGCATATTTCTCAAGAGGCTTTATTCTTTTATTTTTATGGTTAAAGGTTATGCTGGAGCAACCACAGAACTCTAAGTCTTGAGTTGGCTCATACATGTGTGTCTTGATGGTCTAACTGTAGGTTTGCCCTTATTGTGATAGTTTCTGGCACTATGTAATGCTCCATTTCATGCATTCCCTGTTTAAAAAATGAATAAGCTGCAGAATGTGTTACTATTTGCAATCAAATCCATTTTCTCTAGTTGTATGAGTTACATTTGACGTTATAGATGTGATTGTGTATGAATTCTGTACTTGTTAAAGAGGTTTGATTTGATTCTTTTTCAGACTGTCACTTCACATTTCTGAATCTGTGCTTCTAAATAAAAATCCCGTATTAGATATTATTAGTCATCATATCTAATATTCTTCAAATGTACAAACCAGAAGGTTATTATTTCTTTCATTTATTTGTTAGCATAATAGCAGTCAGTCCTCACCAAAGTTGGTGCAAGCATTAGGGCATTGTCATTTCTCAGAGGTATAAAATCAACATCTACCCCCATTTATTGTTTTTAACTTTTTAACTCGTGCTATAAGCTTTCCTAATGAAGCTATTTGGCCCAGGAATCACTTTCTCATTTATCTTAATTTGTCCTAACTCATATTAGTTTTGCATCAGACTTTTCTAAGAACATAGAATTCATTGTAATTTTGTGCATTTTAAGCAGTGACCAATTTGACATGGTGGCTTATTTAAATACTTTTATATGAGTGCATAATCTCTCTATAAATATACCTATATCTCTCTATATAATACCTGTTGAAGGTTTTGATATCTTTATACAACTGATTCAGTATTCTCCCCCATTAACTTGTTTATTAGACTACAGAGAGTGTGTGAGCAAGTGTGCCTAAAATTTTGCTCCTCTCTTGAAATGCAAGACTGGTTGCAAAACCAACAAGTAGCTATAATTAGTTTCTAAGAATATATTTACTGCTTCTTTCCATGAGTCACATCCTTGATCATGAAACTATTTGCTATTGAATTTTACGGGTAAGTTGGGAAGATCTTCTTCATTCATGTCTGTACTTCCCTGTGTATTGGGATGTGATCAGAAATTACAAAACTCCATCCGTGTTTAATTTTTGAAAGATACCCTAAAGAAATTTGGAGGATTTCAGTCTTTTTATCCCCATTTGACATTTGGTGGTATAATATGGTGTCTGTCATGCAGAGAATAGAAATAGTAAAAGAGAAATTTTGCTACAGAGCATTTTCTTTGCTTTAATGGGATTTTGTCTACTCTATTGTTTTGTTTGTCAAATCTCCAGATATGCAGAATAATTATTACCTGTGTGAGTTATTTTTGAGACTTTTAATTTGAAATACATGGATATATATCAATGCACATCTTTGAGGAGCTGAGCAACTGCAGTCTATAGACCTATCCATGTCTATCTGTAATTTCTAAAAGGAAATATGGTTTCTCATTTAAGTATCTTCTGTATCAAGATATGTGCAACCTTCTTAGGTACCACTCCTTGTAGCATTCTTGCAGATAATATAGGACCAGCAATGAGGTGATTTGCTCAAATTAACCAACAAGCCCATTAGACAGAGGAAAAGTTCCCAGAATTCTTGTGCATAGAGCCCCAACGACTAGATTGCACAGCCTGCTCTAAATTTCTATGTGTTACTATCAGAGAGTGTTTAAACACTGAGTCAAGCCAATTCTTTTTTCCAGATTAATTGGCACTGATATTAGCGTAAATTTTAAGGTAACTGCTGTAGAATCATAGAATCATAGAATAGTTAGGGTTGGAAAGGACCTTAAGATC
>JBAFWW010019856.1:0-10572 GCA_036873685.1 Agapornis canus | reverse complement strand
CTCCCCCCACACCGGCCTGGGGGGGGGGAGGAAGGAAACGGGGGGGGGGAAGAAAAAGGGGGACAGTAGAAACTGGGTTTAAACCACGACAGCGTTGCATATTTTCGATTGTCCTCCCCATCCCTCTGGGAGTGGCGGGAGGAAGGAGGGGGCAGTGAGTGAGCAGCTATGTGGTTCTGAGTTATTGGCTGGATTTAAACCACAACAACTGTAAACTGCAGTTTTATCAATAGAAACCTGTCTGGTAATGCCTACCAGAATTAAATTTGTGGTCTGACAGAAGTATTTATCTTGGCCCAACCCCATTATCCCTCAGTAATTTGCCCAAGAAAGACTACTTGAGCAGGAAGTTTTACTTCCAGTTTTCCAAATTTTTGAGCTCTGGCTGACACCTGGTTTTGGAAGGAGATAAACTTTTAAATACTCATAAATACACAGCTGGGAATTCAAAACACAGCAACCACTCATTTGGTCTCTTCAATCAAACCTGTCAGGTTGAAGGAGGTGATTCCCCCCTTGTCCTCTACTCTTGTGAGAGCCTACCTGGAATACTGTGCTGAGTTCTGGGGACCCCAGTACAAAAAGGACATGGACTTGTTGAAGGAGGTCCAGAGGATGGTCACAAAAATGATCAGAGGGATGGAACACTTCCCCTCTGAAGAGAGGCTGCTATCCACCCTGGAGAAGAGAAGGGTCCAGGGAGACCTTCTTGAAACCTTTCAATATTTAGAGGAAGTTTATGAAAAAGGCAAATACTTTTTGCCAAGGTCTATAGTGACAGGATAAGGAGGAATGGTTTTAAACTGAGAGGGTAGATTTAGGTAGGACATAAGGGAAGAATTTTTGACAATAAGGGTAGAAGACAGTGTGGTCTTCACTTTCTATGGTGGGTGGGTGGACTACATAATCTTTAATTTCCATTAGAAATGGTCAGACTCCAGCTTGTAGTAAACTCTTTTGTGCTTTTGAAAATGTACATCCTCACCACTTTCTATGTAGACCCACTTTCTTGACAAAAGTACCACAGCATCAGGCTATGAAAGGACCAATATCAATTAGAATGTGAAAAGCCTCTACACACTGAAGGTGGAAACAAAGAGCTGAGTCAGGGGCTCAGTGCCCCATGGAGGAGCTCATTTATCAAAAAAGTCAGCCTCTTCTGTTTTCAAACAGTATAACATTAATTTCTTAAAGACAAAGTTTCTTTGGACCATTTTGCCAGAAAATAATGACAAGTCAATTTACAAATGCTTGTGAGAAATGGAGTAGCCAAAGGGTGAAATATAATGCACTCGTCCTCTTAAAAAGTCAAGTCATTCAGAAATAAATATTCATTTTCAAGCAGACAAAATGTTTTCTTTGTTGGATTTGTTCATTGTCTGATTTATTGTAGCTCTGGTTTTGATGGCCTTTTATATTCTATTATCCTCCAAGTTTCTCTTTTAATAAAAGAGAATGCAATTTTCAAACAACACAGTTGGCTCTCTTCAGACTGTATATTCTAGCTAACTCAACTCCCACTTCCAAAGGAGAGGTGTAGTGTCAGGAAACTATTTTGCACAGAAGCACAATGCTCAAGGTTAAAAAAGGAATCAAACTTCCACAAAAACATGATAAAAAGGAGTTTTAGCTTGCACTCCTCCATATTGACTTTGAGGCTTTTTGGGTTTTGGAAATAGACAGGACTTTGTGTTTGAAAGACATTGTGGGTATTGAAGAAGAATCCTAAAATTTCTTATCTCTTTGATGCCAGAAATCCGCATTACATTCCTCCATCTTTCCAAATAGGAACTAGAAATAGTAAGTATTACAAACACATCATTCTCATTCCCTTTGGCATGAAATGCTGGGATTTGTTCTGATGAGGAAGGGTACTGATAGACTCATGGGAAAAACCTAGGTGAAAAATAGATCATCTACTTAGCCTCAATTGAAGCAGTATCTGTAGGTGTGGAATACATAAATTCAAGTCTCTTTCCCACTGGTCCATATTTTGGTAATTGCCTGAAACAAGAGGCTATTTGATGCGTATGCCTTTGGCTACCTAACTTTGAGACATTCTCAACAACCCACCTGATATTTCCATGAAACAGGTCTGTTTTGACAAAAGGTAAGTTTTGTCAATGACAAAGCTGACCAGCTCTTCTGGATAGCACAAAGACATTTCTCTCACAGGATCAGGATGAGAATGCTGTGAGCAAAGTGTTCAGTGCAAGACAAAGCCAATCTTCTCTGAAGATAAGTCAGTTGGATATACACTTAGTTTACTTCTACTCTTTGTAATCTTTTGTTAGGTTTATGGGGAAATTTTTATCTGCTGCAACTTTTACTGCACAACCAGACAAGTACAGTTTAAATGACACTGCACAGAGATCCAACTGTAGGTACAGAAAGGACAAATCAGATTGATTTGAACTACGTAAAGAAGGATTTCTATGTGCAGGCCTTGTGGAAGCAAGGCATGCAGAACAGCTAAGGCACAAAGTGATCAGCAGATAGAAAATCAATACTTTCTGTAAAAGGCATAGAAATGAAGAAGGGCAAACATACTTGTGATTCAAAATAAAGTCAATAATAGAGTGGATTTTTAATATAATTTGTAAAATAACTGGGTACAAATTTTATCATTAACTCCTTGCCATACGGACACTAAGACAAGGTATTTGGGTCTTCATGGATATCTTGACTGACATAATAAATTATCATTTTCAAACTTTCTCCCAACAGCTTCTAAATTATTGCTCAGTAATATGCACGAAGCACTTCTCACAGCTGAGAAACTGCTATGTGCTATTAAGAAATGTAATTAATTGCACTGGCTGCAAGGACAGAAAAATCAAGCTGAACAAATATGAAATCACAGGTAAAAAGAAAAGTGGAAGAGTTAATATTGAGAACAAAACTATATATAGCCCAGGAGAAAGAATCATATAAAAAAATTGAAATTAAGATAGATCACCAAAAAAGGCCTAGAAAATAAGAATTTTCAGTCAGAGAGAAAATCAATGTTATGGAAAGAAAAATGGCAGGATAAAAAGAAAGCATAAACAAACATATTTATTGTTTAAATTAAAATGTGAAGTTCAGAGTTTACTAAAATTTTCAAACTGTATTGTAATTAATGTTTTAAATAAATAAAAATGGCAACAAATATGTTAAGCAATTAGTTCTGAAATAGAAACTGGTTTCATTAGATAGAAGACTACAGCAGCATTTACCATTTGCTTCTTCTTGCATTTTCAGCTGCTGATTTATTTGAAATTCTGCCAAAAAAAAAAAAAAAAAAGTTAATTTAATAAAGGATCTATCCTTTAACATTAAAGCAAAGATTTGAAAGAAGAGATGAAAAGTCGTTCTGTGTTTCTAGCCAATAGAAAAAGCTTTTTTTATTCATTCCTCATTGCGTCTCACAATCATGTACACACGTTATGCAATGCAAACACAAAGGATATACTCCCAGAAATATAACAAAGGAACTGCAAAATTGCTAACCCTGATATTTAAGATGTAAATTAAATTCAGCCCAGATTTATTCAGAGAAGAAATTACAAATTATGGATCTTACTTCCCTAAAGTTCGAATAAACCTTACCTTTAGGGTACAGCTCAATTTCCGAGTGAATCACACCTTCGGACATAAATGGAAGCCACCTAAGAATAAGAAAGCAGATAGGAATCATTTTCTCCATCATATTATCAAATAACTGAATGATCAGCATCTTATTTTCAAACTGAATGCATGTAACACATATACCTCTAAAATGTTGGTATTTGATGGATGTCAAAGTAGAAATTATTTGACCAAAAGATTTTATTTGTGCAAATATAAGAGCTGATTAAGTGTAAAATGTACCTGTACCATGTTAAGAGACTCATGTGGCATGACTGTACTTATTTGCAGGGCTAAGCAGAAGAATATGGCACTGAACTATTTTTCAGTACTATGGATTGAGTATTAAGTATAACTTGTATGTACCTATCGCACTGTTTCTTAAAATCAAAGTTCAGTGTTAAAAACAAAGATTGAACTAAATATTGTTCTTCCTTATTCCTCATAGAAATTGAGGAAAGACTGATAAGTCTGGAAAAGTACAACTTGAGGCAAACATTGGTTAGGTTTCTTAATCATGTCACAAGGTTATGGATAATTTTCCAAACTTTTCATCCAGAACATGGTTTATCAACTGTTTTAGTTTCTTCCTCCTTGGTGAAAAATCAGCTGCTTTTCTAATACCCAAAAGTAGTTAATTTTTATTTACTTGGTCTGATTCCATGGACTCTCTAGAAATGGCCTAAACCATTCCCTCTCATATGAAGCACACTGGGAATCCAGTATAACATGGGCAGGATAATTCCAGAGCAATTTCTGCAATCCTAAATGCTAAAATATATCAGTCTGTAACTAGCAAATACTGTCTAACTGATACCCAGTGAGGACTGTTGGATGTTCAGAAACTAATATCAAATTTTTAAGTCAGATAAAATGCTGATGATTCCTTGTCAAATGAAAAAAAAAATACAGCATTTTTTTCATGCCCATGATAATAAAATATCAATGTAACATAAAACTGTGAGGATGAAGTTTAATAAATTTGAGAGATTTCTGAAAAGCAAAAAATTCCTCCCTCCTTGAATAGAGCGCAGTGTTTCAGCTTTACATTTTGACCATAGAAACATAGAATAATTAGGATTGGAAAGGTCCTTAAGATCATCTAGTTCCAACCCCCTCTGCCATAAACAAGGACACTCCACACTAAACCATGCCATGCAAGGCTTCATCCAACCTGGCCTTGAATATTAAACTGGCCCAAACACATCAGCTGCAGGCTTTTGCAAGCTGATCTTTTAACTGACAATAAAAAATGTAAATCTTTCTGCTGTTTCTTTCTCAAACACCTGTTGATATCAATGGTAACCATGTCATGGAAGAATGCATATCTGAATATATTGGAGCCAAAAGCATTACTCCAAAAATATTTCATTTTCAATTTTATGGAAAACACTGCAGTCTCATTTAGCTTTCATTAATAAAAAAAAAAAAATGGACTTTTTTTTAATCAGCTGTAGAAATTACTTTTACTACCTAATTATGCCTTCAAACTAACTTGATCAGGAAAACTGATCCCCCCCAAAAATGTGTAACAGCCCATTGAACACAGTTCAGTGACACGGTTAGAATAAGACAGGACTCTTCTGTTACACCATTTTATCGCAGCAGTCAGAAGATCCTATTTTCTTTCTCTCTGCAAAGCCCACATTACCCAACAGGCTGTAAAAATGAATCCAGAAGCCACCAACACCACAGCAGCCAGCTCCTGCAGTTACACTGCATGTGCACCCCATGGAGGGATGTGCTTCAGAAAACCCTCACCACTGTGAAGCGCCTGCCTATCATTGACCTTACTTCAGTGCAGTGGAAAAGTTGAGCTAGAAATCAGGCAACTGGTTCATTTCTCAAGTTTGCACTGCACAAAATCAACCTTCTGATCCCATCGCTGTCTCAGACTGCCACTGACAAGCCTGGACACACCGACATAACAGGCCTTGCCAACAGCCAGGTTCTGCTTTGCTGTCAATGCACAGTTTCTGTGTAGGGAATTCAGGGCAGTCAATCTTACCTTTGATGCTGTCTGCTTTTAAGTGCTACTTGTCAACAGTGTATGGTGCAGTTTCTCCCACTTGCTAAATATTAATGAAAATACTTTCCTAAATAACCAGTTGGATATCTATCCTGAAATGTTTTCAAGTGTTTATTAAACTGAAATTTGTAATTCTTTATAAAAGGACCCTACACAATACTCAGCTGTCCAGGGTTAGGCATTTCCATTGCATTTATCTCTGGACTGATTCTGCCTATCAAGCAGCATTCACTAACCACAGACAATTACTTAATCCACTATTTTCATAATGGAGGACACATCCCACACCATGTTGTCATACCACTTATTCTCTTCTGTGAGGGGAGATGCAAAAGAAAGGATGATGAGGCACCAGTATTGATCTTAATTGTCAAGAGTTACAAAATGTCAGTTGCAATAAAGCTTTCTTTGCAGTGTGGGTTTGCTTAGATCTACCTCTCATTATAACATACACAGCTGGTATGCCCACTGCCTGCTAAGTATCCTGCTAAGGTCTATTTAGAGAAGAAAGCCTTTCTAGTGATAGAAACGTTAATTTCTATTAGATTCGCTGCATAACATCTCTCTATTAGGAATCTTCGACTGAGTGTTGTGCAATACCGCAGCCTTTATTCTGCTGACAGGCAAGGGTAAGCTCAAATGAAAAGCTGATTTAATTCTTAATTTACTTAAATTACAAGTAACTTTCTGCTGTCTTTGCCAGTGCCCTAAAGAACTCAGTAATGGAGAGGCCTTGCAAAACTCCCAGATGTCTTCACAAAAATAAGATATGATAATACAGCAATCCCTGTAGAAATGTGAAGTATTTTCAATAACATTATGACAGAACATTAATAAAGGAATCCACATCTTGCAATACACATACAGTGATATTTCTGACAATATTTCATTATAAATATTCCTAGAGGGCAGCAGGGATTCAGCTATGAAGATACCACTGACATTCTTCTCTGATGGGAAGAAAGCAGAATTTAGGCTATGATTTATTAAAAATTAGCTTTACTTTTACACTCATTCAGAGCTCATTCTTTGAGATACAGTTCCAGTTCTTCAGTCCACCTAAAGCACATGTTAAAACATACCAGCATGGCATTTCAAGATGGAATGCAGTTGTCTTCCAGGCTTTATATTAACAGATATTTTACCTCAGTTTTGACTCATGTAATTGCCACACTAAGTTCTGGTAGAAAGAACACAGTAAAAAAAAGACTTTAAACCATGCTGTTAGGCTTCCCTACATATTGATGTGACAGGTATATTATTATTGCACAGTGACTGCCAGTACCTATTGAGGATGGTATTTCCAACTCGACATACTGTGTCTGTAATTCAAGAGTTGGACTCAGTAACAGATAACATAGAGCATACAGTGGTAAAATTACTAAAGAAAAATGAGATGGAATTACAAATTTAATTTACTCTGACATATTTGGCAGAATATAGTTGGCAAATTGTCAGGTGAAAGTAGTAAAGACTGTGAGTCTGGGGCTAGCAAGTGAATAACGTACATCATCTTGCAGCTCCTTGTCCAAAGTTGCAAGTGGTCTGTGCAAGCTGAGCTGAAGCAGACAGGCTACATAGGCATGCAGTGACTCCTCTGGCTCCAAGACACCTAATGGCCATGGTGGCAAAGCAGTTGATTCAGTACTGACCACTGCAGTACAGCAGGTAGGCCTATGTGCCCCAATTCCTCCAGCACTTTGCATAGGTGCTGTACATGATGCATTTACCTGCAAAACTAAGATTAATGGTAGGGAGAGGAAGGAGACTAAAGGATAAGAGTTTTCTACATTCAGGATATTGCAGACAAGCATCAACTGGCAGCTGCAATTTCTATCAGGTGCTTTAAACTATACAAATAAATATGTGCAGCCACAGTTATTGCAGATGGGTCTCCTGAAAACAGAGCTATGGTGGGGTAGCAGGTTGTGGTTCAGTGCAGACAGTGGGCAGGAACCTGTTTCAGGTCTAAACGAGTGCTTTGATTATTACTTGGCTCTGGTGAGAGAACATCTGCTCTGAACAAGGTCACAGAAAGCCATCTGCCTGCCCTGCTGTATGGGCATTGGAGAACCTCCACAAACAGCCCATTATGGCCCATTTCTGACCTGGTCCTGTTTCAGCTATTAGTGCTTCAATGGTCCTAGCTGATTACTGAAGTCTCCAAAACCTACTGGCTACAGCACAGAAACCAGGGGAAGAAAGCAACCAGTCTAGAAACCTGTGCGCATGCTGGATGATGTTTGGTCTTGTCCATGACAACCATGGCTAACAGGAGACAGCATGTGTGGTCCCCAGCCCAAAGCTGGACCAGGCACACAAAGGAGCACTCTGCCACATTAATCAGCTACAGGTGACATTTCTACTCTGAAAAGGATTTTACTCAGAATGTAACCCTGCACTGCACCCAACCCCTGAACTCCAAATGCAATACAGGTACAGTGGCATTTATGGTCCTGAGCTTCTATTTTGTGGCTTACATCTACAGCTGCAGGCATCTGACAAAACTCTCTATTCCCCTCCTCTCTGCTTACTTAACCTTTCATTACAGATTCACAAAAGGATCTTAGTGAAATTAGGCTATTGCAATCCTGAGGATGTTTTATTTGTTCAGACAATATGCATGAAGAATGAGAATGTAAAATATTGATACCAATGAAAGACATTTTACCATTTTCCATGCTGATGTGGCAAAAGCAGAATGAAAATACAATTTACACTGAAATTCCTTCTGCCAGTACGTAGAAATTAGGTATTGGATATGACATAGCACAAAAAAAAAAACCTCAAAACAGTCAGTTGGGAAGTTAACCACGCTGCAGCATCTGCAATGCATGCATTTGCAACTCGAACCTCCTTTTAGTCTGAGCATGTCTTTTCATATATGTGCAGAGCAAAAACATGCAAACCAGCTCCTGTCTTGGCTTTCTCAGCCTTATTTCTTGTACCATGATTTCCACCAAGCCTCTTACACTTGGTCTAGTTGCATCATTAGAACTTTTAAAGTTCTCATTATGGTTAAAATTTGCCTGGTCATGGAAGTGTGTGCAGACTCTCACACTCTCCTAGCCTGCAGTATACATAACCCATGGTATTATTTTAACACAGGTAAATAAGACAGCTTACAAGAAGCAATTCTGAACATGATGTGCCTACTGCTGACGTGATGGAGATGCTTGGATATGGAGAGTTAGCCCCAAAGACTTGATTCCAGTTATGCTTCTGGTTTAGCATGTTGACTCTTTAATTAATTGCTCTGTACTGCATTTAACCCTTAAGGCATACCTTAAATACCAAAATTGTATTAAGAAGCCATTCTTAAAGCACATAGCTGCTATGGCAACAGTTTTTGTAGGAAGCAGAAATTCTCATCTCTCCATAAAATCAGCAGTTATAATGGCACCTTGTACTCCTGGTGATACCCCAAGGAAATGCTTTTGGTCCCAAGTGAAGCAGGCAGACTGCTGCTGTCCGCAGCACCACTGTTTTCTGCAGCCTGATGGGCTTTCACTGGAGACTTTCTTCCTAAGTTAGGACCCCTCTAGGAGGTTAAATAGCTGAGGCTGCCTCACACAGGGATTACTTCTGACAAGCTGCTGACCAGCAGCCACTCTAATCTCAGCACATGGAAAAGGCATTAATGAATACCACAATTATTATAGCAAACAGGCATGGAGAGATGCTGAACAACTGGCTACTACAGCCATTGATCTATTAAAAAACACAGCCCTTCCAGGTTGCTGAGCACCCCTGGTATATTTTAATAAGAGAAGGGAAAGGTAGCCCTTCCTTTTCATGATTTCCTGCTGGAGAGCTGGCATCATGCTGGCCTCATACTAGCACAGCCGTAGCAACTCAGACAACAACAGAGCATCAAGACAGACAAAATCACAGAGACAGAAATGCAGTAACTAGTCAAGTGAAGCATTTCTGCCCTGGACCAGAACGCAGCATTTGAACCCCTTCCCCTATAAGCACTCTGGTACAGCTGAGTTTTGAATTAGGACTTTGTGCCTTGAGTCCATGCTATTTTTCCTGTAACACTTGGTATAAGGCTTGTGTTGCAAGTGTCATAGAGCAGAATAGAATGCAAGACTTAGCTCTTAGGGTGCCAACAGCTCTGATCTCAGTATAGCTTTGGCTCAAAGCTATGCCTTTTGGCAATGCACATGTGGAGCTTCCCTTTACAAGAGGCCATTATAGCTGTGGAAGGATAATAAAAGCCAGTTATGAGAAGATGAGGACCCTAGCTACTAGCAGATGTCAAGTTGCTAATGACCCCACAAAGATGAAATCAGAAACAGGGCGTGACCAACAAATAGCCTCAGCAGATGCTATCGGGGCTGGCTTTCTTAGAGCAACAAGAAAGAATGCACCAGAAGCAGCTACAGCTATTTCCAACTGGCAGAAGCTTTCGCCTGGCTGCAATGCTGCCCAGACAGCCCTACACCCAGCCAGGTAACTGTTCATTCACTCTAGAGCTGAAAAGGCTGAAAGAATACATCACATTTGTACTGTCCTTGAAACACTGCCACTTCATCAAATAGTGTCATCTGCTGCTTCAAGAGACAAGAAGCAAACCTCTGCTTCCCTAAAAAAAATCAGAAGGAAAACAAATGGCTCCATCCCAAGCAAAGCCTTCTGCTCTATTGATTACATTTAGCAGCACAGGCATGCCTTTTTGCCATCCTCTCTCCAGCCTGGTGTCAACAGCCTGCCCCAGGCTCTCTGAATTAACTATCACCAGGATCTTTCTGTCATGTGTATAACTCAATTAAGAAAGGAAAAGACACATAGGAGAGCATGTTTTTCAGCAGTTTTCTGTAGACCAAGAAAGCATTTATTTTCTTTAGCTGCTGCTGCTATAAATCAAAATGCGTCACAGAATCATAGAACAGTTAGGGTTGGAAAGGACCTTAAGATCATCAAGTTCC
>JBAFWW010019854.1:0-12802 GCA_036873685.1 Agapornis canus | reverse complement strand
TCCAGGTAGATGACATCAACTGCTCTACCCCTGTCCATCAGTTCCATAGCCCCAACATAGAAGGCCACCAAATTGGTCAGGCAGGATTTCCCTCAGTGAAGCCATGCTGGCTGGCACCAAGCACCTTGTTGTTTCTCATTTTAGATGATTTAATGCAAGTTTGTCATACAGAAAAACACAGAGAACAAAAATGCACACATTGATCAAAAGCAGCAAATTCTCTCTTACAGAATAGTAGGTATGAAAAGTGTAATTGAAATGACTTTGATTAAAAAAAAAAACCCTCACTATTTCTACTTCATAAAAGTATGCATCATTATAGTTTGAAATGTGCTCTGACTGCACAATCAGCATACTAGTAGAAGAGTACCTGTGGTCAGAAGTCTGTGATACTGCTTAGAAGGAAGCTTTGGGCTGCTCTATCATCATACTTATTCCAATGCTTTTTATTTTCCAGGATATGTGGAATCAAATTTTCCTTTATAATTGATTGGATTTAGGTCCTGACTGCCTCAAAATTGGAAAACTGCAAATATCATATTTGTTTGGGTTTTTTTGGGGGGTTTGTTTTTTTTTTTTTCACCTCTGTGTTGTGTGTTGAGGAACAAGCATGTTCAGGACTGAATTCCATGTCCTCTGGGTGCACTGCCAAGCCCAGTGCCTCTTTGGGTGTTGCCATAGCATTAAGCAATGTAGTTCTAGCTAATTACACAGATATTACACTGGATTTATGAAAGGGCATTAAAAAGGGTTAAAATCATAAACAAGCATGTTGACAATGCATGAGTTCCAATTTCAACACACAAATCTGCTCAGACACTGTGTGTGAAGACAAAAATACCTCAGGTATGAATATACAAGGTATTTTTCCAATACTGTATGCTAATGATGCAGAAATATTAGTCAGCAATAGAACAACTTCTAAGAACAAGTAAAGAAACCACTCAATTTTTATACGGCAGAACAGGCCTACATGATTTGTTGCAGAAGCCTTACTGGTGGTGCGAAGACGGAACGTAATTATTAGATTAAGCTACAAGGTAGATGCATTAATGCTAATATTATTTTCATGTATAATATGACACAGGATATTTCCTTCTGACAGGAAAGTTACATTGGGTAGCAGAAGGATGCAAGAAATATGTATTTATCACTCAGCTGAACAGCCTGACTGGAACACTCTTTTACCACATTCACTCTGAGATTTCCCTTGGAGATCCAGAGAGGAAAGAAAAGCGAGAAAAGGAAGAAAGAAGTTGAAGACTAAATATAAATATGCATGGTACATTTGTTCTGGACTTACCTTTAGGCAGCAAGAGGCTTGGACAGAGGTTCATCTTCTTTTGCTCATGTTTTTTCTGAAGCAGATTGCTATCTCAGAGAAATTCTGCCTGTGTTTCATACAATCAATAGGAAAGCATAATGAAATATGACCCAAGATACACAGCAGCCTTAGGCCAGACACTCAGCAGCAGCATATGGAATGAGTAAGAGAATACATAACGTATGTGCCACAGCCATAATGATCACACCACTGTTTACTGCAGTAAGCACATCCAGCTTTGATATTCTTCAGCCCTTCTATCATCTTGTGACTTTTGAACTAGTGCAGTTTTTCTGGACTGTCATTTTAACCTTAGCTACATATGATGACTAATCCAACCAATGTACACAAGTAGCTATAAGCACAGGGAAGAGCAAAAGATATTGTCACCATGGCTACAAATGCAGAGCTGGAGTGAAAGGCATGTTAAGAGAAGGAGTTGTGCTTTTCCCAAAGTACTCTGCTTTTCTCATGTCTTCTGCTTTGAAGAGACTGGAATACATTCACACTCTTCTTCACTTTCTTACTTCTTATCTAGCATTTGCAATGCTCCACTTTTCTGCATACAAAAGTTCTTTAGAAATGCACCTCATTCTGGTATAAAAAAGCAGTAAGTGAAAAAACGATTTTATCGGTATACTTGCACTTGCTTTAGGGGCAAATTTGCTCAACAATTACTTTTCTCCGCATTTTTGGCTGAACATCCAAACCAGTAGAAGTATACCAAAATTGCTCTACATGGAGTCATGTTCTTTGAAATGGCAGAGGCCAGTCATCCTCACGTTTTCTTACAACCTTTGGCCTGATCGTATATGCTTACACCAGCCCAATGCATGCTGCTAGAACTACACTGAGAAGCTTCATGGGAAAGAAATAATATACACGAAGTAAATAGAAGTGCAAAAATCTACAAGCAAATGACAGGCTTTTAGGAAACCTGACCTTTTTAGGAGGGATCATACTGACAAGTGACCAGAAAAGTCATGGTAGGAATTGTTAGACTGCTGTGGGATGACACTGATGACTCACAAAAGAACTACAAACTTTTGTCTGAATTTGCTGTCTTAGCAAAACAAAGCTGAAGAAAACTTAATGCTCCCGATTCACATGATGCCAGGAACATTGGTAGCTCCTTAGCAGCTCTGTTATGGCTGACAGATGGCAGGCATGCTGGAGTCTTACATCAACAATTTCAGCACCTGCATTCTGTAATACAGAGAAAACTATCATGCTTAGAGATATTCACTTAAGCCAGAAAACTTAACCAGCTATGTTGTTTCTAACATATAATCACTTAATTATAATACTAAAAGTGTTGTTACTCAAATGAGTCATCAGTTCACTTGTTGAAGATAACCAGCAGAATTTGTAGACACTTAATGCAATAAAATCTAGAATGCATTTGTAGAAGACAAGAGATTAGTTATGATACTTTTGAGTGCCTGGTTTAAAATATTTTGACTCCCAGAAAAGGCTATGCAAAGCTACAAATGTCACAATAATTTATTATCCAGAGGTAGCTATATGAAAATCAGATTTCTAATATAGCAGTGAGAAATATATTAAAATAGTTTATAAGTAAGATGGTTCTCTTTATCACTTTCTGATACTATTATGCTATTTCTTATTAGGTGCTGTGTCTAGCAGGAGAGAAGTTTTAAATAGCAATACAATACAGATGAAGAGGTGCTTAGAAGCAAAAAAGAGCAGGAAGAGATCTGAGAGGCAGCTCAGCTGCTACTGTTTTCACAAAGGTACTGAATTGAACAAGAAGAGTCTATCAGTCTAAGTGGGAAATGGGATCTCAAAGTACTTCAGGCACTTCTTGCGTATTCACTCATTCTTAAGTGGAGAAAATAATGCATTACTAACTTTGCAGTTCTTTTGTATGCTGGAATAGGTTATGCTGGTGACCTACGAAGGTACTGTATTAGGGTGGTTCCTTTTTAAAGTTGTTATTATGTAATAAATATGCTGATACTTTTTTTTTTTAATGTTATAAATGACTGTATGTTCCTTAAACCTGACTATTGGCTGCCTTGCATACACAGTTAATACCACCTGAATGCATGCAACTAGAAAAACAGTTTTGGAGTTGAGCTTTAAAAATAAAACATTTCACATCAGTACGATTACAAATAATTAGTCGTATTTGTTCATTAGTGCTGTGAAATAGCCCAAATACTTAATAATTAACTACTTTAAAGTTATCAAGGAGGTAGGCTGATATTCATAACTTGCTTTTGATAACAAAATACAGCAAATTAATAATTTTAATTACTATGATTGTGTAAAATGCAAGCAGATGCTAGTATTTGATGAAAATGGAAGAATTCTTACTTAAAGTTGAAACATAACTGGTGCACAATAATTTTCCACTATTTTCATACCTTGCTAATCCAAGAGCAGCCAAAATGCGGAACTGAATGCCAAAGCTTCAGTAGTTGATCACTGAAATATAACAAAGACAGACCAAGCAATGGCTATCCAAGTATGTCATTGGCACTTCTCCAAACCAAAGTTGATTATAAAATGTATGTTTATGTAGCAGAATTTATATGGAAAGGACATTATGAAATGTTCGGCTCAAGTCATTGAGATGGTGTGGAATTACAGTGGGTAGAATATTTTCCTTTTTTTTTTAAATTAAAAGTCTCTGCCTAATTCTTATATAAGTCTACAACATTTTTACTGCATTTTGGTTTTTTATGTCAAAACCACCTATAGGTTACAAAGAGCCTATCTTTAATTCTGTTCTAATTGGAAGAGGTCTTCTTAAAGGCATTGGACTCTTTATGGTATTATTTGCATGAGATCTTTTTCAAAGCAATACTTCTTTACAGTGTTTGTCAGTAGTCTATATTAAAGGGTCAGTGACTAAACTAAAAAGCCAAAGTGGTTTTGCTGGACATATCTTGACACCTTTAATATTATAATTCCACCAATACCTCAGTGAGCAACACCTTTCATGAGTAATGCAGGTAACATCTAAATTTCTCATAAAAAAAAAAAATGTGGGCAAGGATAAGAGTAAAACACAATTTTAAAAAAGGTGTTAAACTTTCAGTCTTAATTTTTTCCTTAATACTTCATCAACAGGGTGTTTTGTACTAAAGCCAGTAAACATAGCAATCAAGTTGTGCAAGATGGTTGTTGCTGTTTGCTTTAACTTTCTCTGAGTTCTTCTGGCTCTTGCTGTGTGTGTATAGAACAGAATGATTTGGGTCAGAAGGGTCTTTAAAGATCACCCAGTTCCAACTCCCCTGTCTTGGGCAGAGACATCTTCCACTACGTCAGGTTACTCAAGGCCATATCCAACCTGGCCTTGAACACTGCCAGATATGGGGCAACCACAGCTTCTCTGGGCAACCTGTGCCAGGGCCTCACCACCCTCACAAAGAAAAATCCATGCCTACCCTTCAAGTCATAGGGACAGAATCCCTTTAGCAGCTGCACATTTCAACACCCATATGAAATTTAGCTCATGCTTCTTCATGAATGATGACAACACAGGGATTTCACCAAGAGCTCATATTTCAGCTTTCTCCTTGTGGGTTTTATGGCTTCACCACTTTTACGCCACCTGAGTCAGCCATGCTTAACCACTATCTGTATGTTTTTTCTATCATTTCATATTTCCATACCAGTTACCACCTTGACACTGACATCAACTTCAGCTGTAAACAATTAAATCAAGAAACAAAATTCTTACAAATAGATTAGAACTGATTGTGCACTTGCATACCACAGCCTAATTACTTAAAGAAACAGATGCATCGTTACTATCAGCTAACTACAGCATTAGTGAAGTCTCAAGGCTTAAGCAGTACGCAGGCACTACAAGCTTTCAAAAAGTTAAACACACTTTCTCCTTTATGTCCTGGCTAGCTCAGATCTGCTCTTGTATGTGACAGTTACTCAGAAATAAAATTATACAAGTTCAAACCCTTCACACATCAGGTACATCAATAGTTGAAAATTCTAAGTTTCAGGATCAGTTAACACTGTGTGAACGCTTACCATGAAATGCTGTAGGCAGATTTATCAAACCAGTTTATTTCTTTAAAAAAAGGATTCTGAATATATGTTTATTAGAAAAACAACGCAACAATATCAAAACACACCAACAATCACAGAATCATAGAATAGGTAAAGTTGGAAAGGACCTTAAGATCATCTAGTTCCAATCCCGCTGCCATAAGCAGGGACACCTCACACTAAACAAACAAAAAAATACAAACTGCTTCAAACCATAGCAGCATAACTAGAATACAAGCACCTTTAAGGAACAAGTCTCCAGAGTTCAGCAGAATCTGTTCTCTCAGTCATTTTGTGAGAAAGTGGAAAGTTATGTAAGTGAAAACACACAGCCAGCATTTATGTTAACAGATGGCCCTCTTCAGCTGTTAGCAAATTTTCTAAATGCCATTCTTAAGGCCATGCCTTAGATCATCTCAATGGACAACATCTTCAGTATCAAGAGAAGTCCAGTTAAAAATAGTTCTTCACAAAGCTCCACCAGAATGCATTCTCTAGTGTCCAGTCAATGTCATAAATAAAAGCTCTGAAAAGCATTCAGGTTAGCTCTGAAAGATTACCTTAATTCTGCTTAATTCCGTTTAGCAGCTCTACTCAGTCCATCTCCACCTTATTTCTATTTGTTCTTATAACCCGGGGTACTAGCTACCCAGCTGTAATTTATGGAAGTGTTGCTAGCAAACTGACTGAAGTAGAAATTCAGTCCAGCAGCTGACTTCTGCATTGTGCAAGCTGCCAAACAAATCCTCAAAAAGTTTTAGAAACACTGGCCAGCAATAAAAAAAATAAAATCAGCACATAAAAACTTCCTTCAAAAAGCCTACTTTGACTTTATTCCAGCATATACTCATTTATTTGACCCATAATTCTAAGTGAGTTTCCACCTGTAAAGCTGGAATTTCCCCACAAGTGTTTAGTTCTTGGCTTTTCAAAAACTCCCTTCATCACAGTACTCCAAGCCTCAGTCTCACAGCTATTCCCCCTCATTTGCATCATGGGAACTTCCCCTGCTGAAGTACAAATCTTGATGCTGGTCTGTGGTTTGTTAAAATACTTTCAATGTTCAGGGAACAGGAGGAAGTATGCCCTGCATGTTCTTCCCCTCCCCACAAAAGACTGGGGTATTTAAGCACCCTTCTAAGTACAGGATATATGTATTCTGCCTGAATAACACATAAAAGAATATTAATGGGTACAGGAGTTTGTCTCAGTAGCTGTGTTGCTTTTCTCATGGCAGTTAGAGTGGGAAAAAAAGTACCTGTACAATAGGCTTACTGACCTCATCCATTTTAGGTCTCTTTGCAACATATTCATCATCTTCATAACCTTTCCTCTTCTTCCTAACCCCCAAGCATAAAAAAAATTTTTATAAGTCAGTCTCCTTATTTGGCCACAAAATTAAGATTATGGACCTATCTGTAACATAAAAAAAAACCTGCCAGTGCTTAAACTAGCAGCTTGCTAGAAGTCCACAGGGGACAGTAAAGTGAAAAGGGCAGAAAAGAAAATCACAAAGTTCTATGCCATCAACATTAAGTCTTAAGAAAACATTAACCCTTTACACAATTCTTACTTTAATCATATGACTTTGAAGCCTTGAATCTCACTATGTATGACACCAAGTGGGCAAACCTTAGAAGCCAGCAGGGTTTCAAATGCTGTTACAAAATAATCAGTATTGGAGCTTGCAAATTAGTTTGTGCAAATCAACACAAAAGAAGACATTTATGTATTACTGGAAGCATTGCTTTTAAATCTTGGTTATCAGATTCCAGCAGACACTCTCGCACACTAAGCATGTGAACAGATATCCTGGTGTATGTATTTAGATGTTTTCACTCTCCATCACTCACACAGAGAAAACTAATGTTTCCATAGCAATAAGAAGGTCATAAGTTTAACATCAAAGAGCAAGTATTTACTTACGAGTTTGTATTAAGTAAAAGATCCAAGCTGTGACACTTCTCCAGTTTCTGTTTTAGAGCAACAACCTCTTCAGGCTTTGGAAGCTCGTATTTCCTTATCAGATTGTTCATGCCTACAATGGCAACACAACCCTAAGCACATTAAATAATTTCTACTCTACCTTGTTGTACAGGGTTTGCATGGAAGGTTTTTGTCAGTGGGGGACTACAGGAGTGCCTTCTGTGTGAAATTACTCGAAGCTTCCCATGTCTGATGGAGCCAATACAGCCAGCTACAAGACAGGCCATGGCTGAGCACATCAAGAACAGTGGCAGCATTGCCAAGAGAACATACACAGGGGGAAAAAAATTGCACAACTGCAGCTGGAAAAGAGCCATGAGAATCTATGAGAGCAGCAGCCCTGCAGACCCCCAGCTCAGTGCAGAAGCAGGGAGGAAGTGCTCCAGGTATACCAGAGCAGAGGTTGCCCTGCAGCCTGTGGTGCAGACCATGGTGATGTAGGATAGACTCCTGCAACCCATGGATGACCCCACTGTTTTGAAAGCATCATATGTAGCTTTTAAAACAGAATCAAAAAACACTGTAAGCAATATGCAACATATTGCAAACAGCTACCACAGAAATCTCACAATGTAAAAACCATGTATTTGTCAAACCAAGCATCAGACATTCAAAATATTAGCTCCCCCTAACTGCTTGCTTACAGAACTTCCTTCCCATCCTACCAGCACTGAAACTTTACAGGATCAAAAAGACTTAATTATCATCTTATTCTGAGTATTAGTTTTAAATAACATCAAGGTACAGCAGAAGCCAAGCACAAGAACTACATTGAAACAAGTCGTTAGCATTGCTGATCTTGGATTTCCTAAAGGTAAGTTACAGCAGTTTAGAGTTCATGCTTCTCTACTAACAAGCCTCAGAAAAGCATAGGTATTTTTCACATTCAGCATCGTACCTCCTTAAGAAAAGACTGCTTTCAGTCTTAATAATTAAACTTAAATATAGAGCTACCCTGCAAGAAACAGTATTTTTTTAATCCTATCAGCATTTTTCTGTTAAACTAATCATACATAGAGGCTACAAAATTTCTTTCCAGCAATCATTTGTTTACAGAAGAGCTGCCTTTGGGCTGAAGCAACCTTCCAGAATAATGCAAGTGAAGAATAAGCAATCCCAGTGTTTCCTTTGCATCACAGCAATGGAAACCTGAAAACTGAATTTGTTAGCAGGAAGAGAAAGGGAAGAGCATCTTAAGTTTTATAAATTCAACTTAAATTTATTTGCTGATCCTAGTGATTTGTATAGTGCATTCTATACTACAGTCAATTTAATCAAAGGACTGCATTTTTAATGCTATTACCCTCCCATTTTAGATGAGTCCATTAAATAATTACTTGCTTACTGGAAATGTTGTGTCCCAGATTTTTATTTAATTTAAAAATCATAATAATCAGTATACTACATTCCCCGTTCTCTTAGCTAAACCATGCTGGCATTCTTATTATTTTTATCTATATATTTCTCACACTAGCAAACCTAAACATCTTTTAAAACATCTTTACTGCTGCAAAACAGAAGCGAAATACAAATCCTGGCATATCACTTAACGCTAACCATTTAACTTAGAAAAGATACCCTCTGGTGGTAGAAGCAGTTATGTGCAGGCTTTTTAAGACACAGTAACGGGGAAAGAGTCACTTCATCCCGATCTACAAAACCCGTAACCTAGTTCTAAAAACGAAGTTCTCACTTCGTAGCCATCTGCTAGCACTTACCTGTCTGTAGCGCTTATATTCTCAGAAGCATCAGGCCCTCTGGCTTTCAGTTTCATTTATTCATATCACTGGAAAGCCTCACTGTCTCCCCTTGCATCCACAAGCTAGGTAGTTCATTCTACCACTCATGTTTTACATATCTTACACAAGCAACCAGGTAAAGAAAACCCTTTGAAGCACAACCTTCTGCTTAAAGTTTCTGTTGTTTGTTAAAAGCTGTTTTCCCTCCTTTAGAAATACTGTTTATCACATTTTCCCAATGTTTACTTACATTTTATGCCATCTAGTAGCTTGGCTAGGGTTTTTCTGTCTTCTTTCAGCTTAAGACCTTCTGATAAATAACTGCAAAAAGACATGGAAGAGCAAGTCCTTACATTAAAGTGTTATAATTATTTGTAGCAGCTAATATTAGTTAATAAAATATCTATTATTCATTACTTACATCTGCTAGAGCTTCATGATTACACCTAGCAAGAACACTTTGGTTATTCAAGTGCTATAACATGATAAAAAAGCAAATTTGTAATTTGCAACATTCTTCTGTAAGAACATGAAGAAAGTATTCCCCTGCCATGTATGGAATTGGATTTGAGCCTCACTGTGTTAAGTCAACTTACATTAAAGACTGTCAAGTGTCATGTTAACATCACACTATTACACAGTATGACTGTTGGAAAAGCAAATAGTACAAAAGTGTTCAATCAGACCAAGAGACAGCAAAGTTTGAAAGATGGAATAATTTCCTTTAGCAGCTGAAAGCAAAGGCTGTCTTGTAAGAGCCCGTGCATCCCTTCCTCTTTCCTTAGAGATTCCAACTTCCTTTTAGTAAGAACATTAATGCACAAACACACCACCTGAGTAAAACACCAAAACATGTAAGCAACAACCCTCAACAGGACTGGCAACAACCAAGTAGTTATATTCCTTCCCAGGGAATGCGCTTATGGATAAATTAAAAAAATTCAAAGACTCCAAAGCGTATCAACCTGTTCAGTCTGTTTTAACTTCAAACTTACTCCATTTCTGACATTATCAGCTGTGTCAGTTGCAGCTCTCAGACAGATGCACCAGCCACCACAAAGCTGACAGCTGCTTTCTTAACACCAGTGCTCTTGTAGGGCTCAAATTTAAGAGTATTATGTAACCTTATGCTAATACCAGAACTGAAGATTAATTTGAAGCAACCTGCTAGCCAGAGCACCTATGTTTTCATGAACCCTTCACTTTTTCAAGACTGAACTATATACTGAAGGTCACAGCAGCAACAGATTTTCAAATCTCCCATGCTTTGTCCCATCCCTGCAGGTGTGTATCTACCCACAGGTCCACAAGACTTGAGCTGCAGCATTAGCTTCTCTCATACCCAGCATGTCAAACTCACATAAAACAATAAGTGACAAGGTTATAGCAATAGTATGATACAGACAAGTGACAAAGACTTGAGCTCTTCACAAATATGCAAAGACAAAAGTTCACATACCTTCATTCACACATTGTCTACAAATTATTCTAGTTCTTTTTGTAGGCATGCTTTTCTGAATTTGGCACAAACAGTACAGAATATGCGTTTAGGAATGAAATCAAACAAGTTTCAAGTCACAGTAAACACCTGAATATGTTCAAAGAGGACAGTCAACGTTGTGGAGGACACTCCTACACTGTCTTGTTCTTTCATTTAGATCACATGGAAGTGAAGTATCTTTAAAAACTGCTTGCATCTTGCATCAACCCCTGTTGCCTGCAGTTGTTACGGTCTAGGTGCCAATTGCTCACACAGAGCATTATATGATTAAAACACTCCAACTGCAGCTACTTACAGCAACTACCTCAGCTGTTTTTCTGAAAGGAGTGTGTTTTGTACTTAAAAGGAAAGAAACCAAACAAAACATGCTTTTCAGTAATAATATCGAAGTGTTTGATAATACCTTTGAAAACACCAGTGGCTAGACAAAAGAAAGGAAAAAGAGACTGATTTAAAACAGCACTTACATGCTGTTTTAAAGGGACTGACACCATTTAGTCCACTTTCATGGAAACTGAACAGCTGTACCAGTCAAATACAACACTCAGTTTCCACATACGGAGCAGCTGTCACTTCAGTGTAACCTGACTTCAGTGCACTTGACTGCAAGCTGGGATTAAAAAAAAAAAAAAAAAAAAACCTAAAATTTTTAAGGTAAGTGATTCCTTAAGTGGTTTTAATACTCTCAGTTTCTACTGTGCTTCCATGTTCTTCACTCTGACCTTCAAGATGAGTCTGAAAAGCCTGTGCTGCTCTAATTAGGGCAAAGTCATCTATTTGGTATTTTTTTTTCCTTTCTTCCAAATTTAAAATCATATACCAACTATTGCATTTGTCATCTACATTTTGAAAATGGAGGGGGAAAAAACCCCAAACAAAACAAAAAATACACACACACACACACAAAAAAACCCAACAAAAAAAACCAACCAAAACCAAACCAAACACCTAACCCAAACAACAACAGAAAATCAAAACCAAAAACCCACCAACCAACCAACACCAGCACTGCTTCAGTTTTGGAATATGTTTAAAGAACACATCAGAATCAGTAAATACACACTTGTACTACTTAAGAATGTCTACAATCCACCTATTTTACACAGGATGCAAATAAGATGTTTAAATTACACCCATAATGATTACCTTTCCATATTAATTCCTGCTCTTGAACCACTGGATAATATGGCAGCGAGAGCTATCTGTGAGGGACTGAAGAGCAGGTATGCATCTGTCAGAGCCACCCGACTGAGGAAGTCATCAGCTGTTTTCCTCAGAACTTCAGGATTCTCCATCACTGGATAGCGAGTCTGAAAAGGAAGTATTCAGAAAGTAAATAGGTGTTCCTTGCCTTCTTGTTCGTGAGCTCAGACCATATAATTCAATAGTACTTGGTAATGCTAAAAAGTAGCAGACCATCTTCTTACTCCAAAAATAATCTAAAGTGCTTACAGCCACAACTAAACCAACTTCCTCCCAGATACCTGCCTATGACTTTAGAAACTAAATCTTTTACAATCACAGGCACAAAAGCAAATAAAGGTTTTTAACGCAACCCATGACAGATCTGTATTACATCACTATATGGGGCATGTAACACATTAAACAATACTACCTTTAGATCGATTAGAAATCCTTCAAACGGCCTGTATGGATTATGGACAATAAGATGGAAGTTCAGTTGCTGAATAAGCAGTAGCTCATATTCCAGTATTTGTTCAAGAGCTTTTTCCTGTCCAGCAGGGCTTTCTCGAAGGTTACCAACAAACTGTGCACTGGACACATTAAATTCATCCACTTTACAGGCCAAAAATGCACACGTTAGCCTTGAAGAGGGAAAAAAGGAAAAAAATTGACATACGTAGTGTGCAGCTTCTTATCAAGAGCTCTGTTCAGAAAAATTTTATCTTCAAAACAACATATTCTGAACACAAAAAGCTCCCAAATGGAAACTGGAAGTGACCATACTTTTCCTTTACTTGTATTTAAGCTCTCAGGTATCTTTTCTTATTTTTTCAGGTCAAAGATTAAACCTCCAATATTTTGCTTGACAGAATAACTCAAGATGCATTAGTAACTCACATTATTATCCGAGGATGATACTCCATCACTGAGTTATTGAGGTAAAAACGTTTAAAATACATGGAAGCTGTTCCCTAGATTTAAAAAAAAAAAAAAAAAAAAAAAAAAAAAAAAAAAAAAAAAAAAAAAAAA
>JBAFWW010019849.1:0-13703 GCA_036873685.1 Agapornis canus | reverse complement strand
CCCGGGCGGTGCCACCCGGCCCCGCACCGCCCCTCGACTCGCGTCCCCCTGCCGTCGCCGCCGCCATTTTGTGCGTGAGTCCCCGCTAGCGGCGCCCCCTCCTGGCCTCGGCGGTCCGAGATGGCGCCGCAGGTCCTGAGCCGGCCGCTGGTCACCGCCAAATGGCTCTCGGAGGCCGTGAGGGCCGGCCGGGTTGGGCCGAGCCTGCGGGTGCTGGACGCCTCCTGGTACCCGCCGCAGGAGCGGAACGCCCGGCAGGAATTCAAGGAGAGGCACATCCCCGGGGCGAACTTCTTTGACATCGAGGTGTGCCGGGACCAGTCCTCCCCTTACGACTTCATGCTGCCCAGCGCGTCCCAGTTCGCCGACTACGTGGGGCGCCTGGGAGTCAGTAACAGCACCCACGTGGTGGTGTATGACGGGGACGAGCTGGGCACCTTCTATGCCCCCCGTGCCTGGTGGATGTTCCGGGTGTTTGGGCACAAGGAGGTCTCAGTGCTGAATGGTGGTTTCAAGAACTGGGTGAAGGAGGGCCATCCCGTCACAGCGGAGGTCAGCCAGCCCTCCCCGGCTGTCTTTAAGGCCAAGCTGAACACGGGCCTGCTGAAGACCTTTGAGGAGATGATACAGAATGTGGGGTCCCTGCAGTTCCAGGTGGTGGATTCCCGCCCCGAGAGCCGGTTCCGGGGGACCGAGCTGGACCAAGGTAATGGAGGTGGGAACAGCACCCACCCTGCGCACCAAAGCGGGATGGATGAGTGTTGATAGGAGGCTGGGCATAACAGCTCCTCCCAGCCAGCAAATGGATTTTGCTAACACGCAGGCATGCCTTAGCCTAACTTTGTTGATTTACCTTAAGGGGTCCATAGGCGGGCGTTCAGATCCCAGTGCCCTCACAGAATGCTTTCCTTGTGGATGGTTTTATAGCTGGAGGAGGAAATGGCAGAAAAGGTCTGCAGTCAGTTGGCTCCAGGATCTCCCAATCCACACCCTGCAGAAGTAATCAGACAGAATGCAAACACAGGAGGCGAGAGCTCCCAGGAGTTTGTTCCGTGTCCTGTCTCACACCAGCACACATGCACCTCTCACCACAATAAATGCACCAGCAAAAGTCCAGGCTTTGGCAGCACAGTAGCCCAAAGGACTTTGTCCTCCTTGCTCTGACTTCCAGCAAATAGAGAACTTGCTTGAGCTGCTCTTTGTCCTTTTGCTTAAGTAAGAAAAGCCCCAAATCTTTACCAAATGTATGGGCTGTCAAGGTCTCTGTTTTGGCTGCCTCAAGAAGCCAGAACAAAACCTGGTTTTGTTACCTGGGTCAAACACTGGGCATGGAGCAGCAGGGGTGGGAGAAGTCCTCTGCAGTGGGGACAGCTGGTACAGCAGTGTGCCTGGAATGAAATTCAAGTTGGTTGTTAAAGGAGGTTGTTACTGTGTAATTTAAGCCTTGGTATATCCCAGAATAGCCTCCCTTCTGAAAGGAAATCACAGAAATAGCTTAAAAAAAAACCCTAAGAATTTCCAAAACAAAGCACAGAAAAGCTCAGTGAGAGTTGTTGGGTCTGAGTCGAGCTCCATGCTGCAGGAGTGGGTGTGTGGCAGGCTTCTGCAGTCTTAAGCAGCGCTGCGCTGCGCTGCTCTGCGCTGCCTTGCAGGTTGGTTGTCATTCAGTTCTGGCTGTTGTCTTACATGTGTGCAACCGTGCAGCCATTGAGCTTGACTCCATGGCCTGAAGTAATTCCCATGTCCAAACTTCAGGAGCATTTGGCTGTAAATGGCTCTGTACACGTGGTTTGCGTGTCTACAGTGAGCCCCCCTGACCCCCCAAAACACACTCAACCTGTGCAAGACAATGCGGAAGGTAAGAGAGGTAATGGGAATGACAGAGGAGACTGTTGCAGGGAGAGAGGAGGAGTTAGGCTTATCATTCATTCTGTTTCTTTGTCTACTGCAGCCCATCAAAGTGAAGGTTGAATTTTAACCTCAAGTCACAAATAAAAGACTCCTTGCTAGAAGCTGGTGGATTCTGCATTCTCTTTCCCAAAGCAGGAGCTCTCACCAGGTGACAAACACTGCAGCCCCTGACAGCTGCTTGAAAACAGTTTTCTTTTGAAATGAGTCAGCATGGAACAGTTTATTTGTGGTGGTCCAGTTTTGCTTCCCACAGCAGATCCAACAGGATAAGCATTCCAGCTGCAGCTGCTTGTTCCAGAGGAGGTTGACAGCATTCTGAGCTAGGCTAGCCAGTAGCTATGCTGCTGCCAGCAGTGGGTAGAAGGGAACACTTACACCTAAAAGAGCAATTTGAAATCAATGCTGATTAATTACAGGGGTCATCCAATAGGAGGAGGAACCTTGCCTGCAATTTGGAGAAGAAGAATGGTCTTGAGGTTAAGGAACTTGCTGTGTTCTCAGGTGATTTCAGTTTAATTATTGCCTCAGCCCTTGACTTCCTAATTAAGTCAATTAATCTCTCCAGTTCCATGAACTCCATCTCTAGAAGAGGCTAAGAGGCTAATTTCAGCTGACTCTTTTGCCTCTTTAGTTTTTCAGTTCCTTGTGGTAAGAATCAGTTGTCTCAGTTTTATTTTTATGCAGCGGATGCCTTGCTGGGATTTAGACCTAGAGTTTAAAATAAGCCATAATACGTGGTCATTTTTTAGTTGGTGGGAGAGCTTTACCCAGGTTGACAAAGTGCAGAAAAATGCAGGTATTGCTTGGATGTTCATGCATGGTGTGCACGATAAGCCAATCAGATGTGCAGCCCTAACCTTTGCACTTAGTGGTTAAAGGTGTCCCTGCACTGTGTTCTGTGTTTCTGGAGGAATTAGCAACTCAAGCCTGCTCACTAGCTGTGACTCAGCAATGGTCCAACCAGGTTACTCAGGCACTGTAAGGCACATGTTTGTGTGACCAGCCTGAAGTGAGACAATCCCAGGCAATCCAGGGGGCAGATGATAAATGTAATTACATGATGGTTACCAGTGCTGACACTCTCTTGAGTGCTGGGCATGAAAACAAAGGAACAAGAATTATAGATGAACAAATGTACCAAAAAGTTGCAAATTCCTGAATTCTTTTGCAGACACCTGAGAGAAAGCATCCAGGCAGGAAATCCATCCTTTAAAAAAAAAAAAGTCAAAGTCATTTCATGAGCTTTCCACTATTTTTCTCCTCATTCTCAGCCCTCAGGTAGTCTTTGTCTCCCTTGCACATACACAACTCTTTCTGTTTTGCCTGTTTTCCCAGGTCTCATTCCTCCCTGCCCCAAATGTAAGGCTTTTGCTCAGCTTGAACATTCAGTGGGAGTGAGAAAGAAATGTTGCTACTTCTTCCCTCTCTTCTCCAAGTGGAGTCTGCAGCTGGGAGTGGACTGGCTCTACTTTGACCATGACTCAAAGCACAACATGGAGAGTGAGAGACTTTACCAAAGTCTGTTTCAACCCACAGAAACCTACAATCCAAAACTGTCCATTCATGTGACGAGGTGGACAAGCATCAGCTGCTAAAATTAGCACCATGGCCCTACTGGTTCTTAGAGTTGAGCCTTCTGGCTGTATATGCACACAGTATTTTGACATTGGTGGCAATGTGATCTGACTGCGAGGACTCTCAGAGAGCTGGCCAGGACCAAGCTTAACATGTTCCTTCTGATGAGATGACAGTAGGTTAGTTGAGATCACTGATGGTTCCTTCCTAGGCATGCAATCTGAATGGAAGGGAGAGATAGAAAAAAGGAGGCAACAGAGGAGGCATTTGGAAAGGAACTGCTATCTGCTGCTAGCCAACTCCAAAACCACGGGGAATTAAATGTGGACAAGGCACATCTTTTGTCTTTTTGACATTACAAAATTCCATCTGGAGCTTTCACTGTAAAGAGAAAGGCTAGAGAGAAGGAGCTGTAGTCATAGCTAAATAAATAGCCAACAAAAAATGCCAAAAAGCATTTAAGCAGAGAATCTTAACAGATGTGGAAAAGGGGATTAAACAGTGAAGAAGGTAACATACTACAGGTTACAAATTATGAGGGAGGATTGCCAGAAGCCAAGCTGAGCAAGGCTTGGCAAAAGGAATTAAATAACAGAACCTGCTGGAGCAAAGCAAATAAAAAGAGAACAAGGAGAGAAAGAGTAAATAGTGTTGCTATGCAGTTAGCAGGGCTTCCAGATGAAAGATTATTTGTATGCAGCCTCGGAATTACAGAGTCTGTGCTACCTTTTTTGTTTAGTCTTTTCCTCCTGAGGAGGAAGAAATTCTTTACTGTAAGGGTGGTGAGGCACTGGAATGGGCTGCCCAGGGAGGCTGTGGGTGCTCCATCCCTGGCAGTGTTCAAGGCCAGGTTGGATGATCTTGAGGTCCCTTCCAACCCTAACTATTCTATGATTCTATGATAGTTTCTTCTAGTCATTATTTTCTACTATTTACTTTATTCTGCAAACTTAGACAGAGGAAAGAGTGAAGCAGCAAAGTCTAACACATTGGACCACAGTAAGGGGCAACAGATACCAGACTACATCTCACCATAACTTTTTACCATACAACCATGCTTAGAATTGCTGATTTATTACAAGTTCCAAAACACATATTGGAACACAGTGTGCAACATTCACAAATCCTAAAGGGCTGGGTACTGTAACCACCCAAAAAAAAATTAACAGATGTTATAGAATATGTTGAGCTGTGTTGGATTATATCCAATAATGAATTCAGATTCCCAGGTGGTTTTTGTTTGTTTGGGTTTTATTGTTGTTTGTTTTTTTGGTGGTGGTTTTTTTTTTTGTTTGTTTGGTTTGGTTTTTTTTTGTTTGTTTGGGGATATTTTTTGTGGTTTTTATAAACATTAACAACATTGAAGGTATACGACAGAAGTTTAATGCATTTTTCTTATTTAGCTGAAATTGTGGGCAGTATGTTCCTATGCCACTCAACAATATAAATTAGTTATTAGTAGAAATATAAAAGAGCATGCAATGTCAAATTAACTCCAGTTTTGTGTCTTTACAAACCTACCTTCAAAACCTGTTTTTTATTTCACAAACTCAATATATATAGCAAGTGGACACAACATACATAGCAAGCTTCTCTGTCTTTGCCTCCTGAAGCAGAGTTTAGTATTTGATGAGTTTCTTGGCAAAGAAAGTAAGTTTAGCTGACTAAAATCTAAAGAGGAGTCTGCGACTCTCATCCTCAGCAAACGCTTGGACAGTGTCAGTAGATGCTGCTGCATTCCAAGGGGGCATGAGAGCTTGATGAGGAAATTATTTGATGAAGAGTGAGGGTGCCAGAGAAAAGCAGTGGAAACAACAAGAATGAAAGTTGTAAGTGGCTCAAAACCAAACCCAAGCAAGCTGTTGCTAGCAGCACTTGTTCCTGAGGTGAAGGCAAGTTTTTCAGGGAGGTTCACTGGCTCAAAATTGACTTTTTTACTAAATACAAGTCTGTCTTCTCTCTTGGATTTCCCTGCTAATCAATGAGGCAACTCAAGAAAGAGAAGCCAGAAACACAAATTTTAAAGCAACAGCAGCATAAAGAAATATTTTGCTCCACTCTTGTTTCTTAGCTGAAGCAACCTCCGAGGCAACCCAAATAGAGTTTAGTAAGATTAGGAACCATTAGTACCAACTCAGTACTAGTAACTTAGCTTACCGGTACTAAATCTGCTATTTTTTCAGATTGTTCCTAAAAATTCAATATGAATAATATTCACATCCAGTGTTTTCACAAATAAGCACAGAATGGTGCATTTTAAATTTCTTTGCATAAGGCTCCTATACTGAACAAGAGCATATTTTAATACATTGCACCTTTAAAACCACCACCACATTCAGATCCCATTTTTGAATTTTGTCCATTGTAATTGAAGTAATGAGTTGTGGTTGGTAAACAATGATAAGATTATAATGATGAAAAGAACATACTACCAAGCATGCACAGTTGCAGGAAAAAAAAAAAAGAGAACAATGCCAAAACATACAAGATAAAAGCCACACAGAGAATACCCCTTCCAATCCTCCCGAAACACATCTATTCCAAGAAGAGCATAATGTTAAAATCCACCTTTTAACTATGCCAGTGTGGTTTTATGGTTTAATATACTATAGAACTCGAAAGGTGAAATAGAGCTATAGCAAATATTTGTCTGTATGCCCATGAAAAGTTAAACATATCTAAATATAACTGCTACAGTAATTCTTTCCAAAGCCCGTCATCAAAAAATACTGGATGATGAGCTCACTCACAAATGAGCTTTTATACATACATATATATTTGTGTAAATAAAAATCCCCTTTTTTCCCTTCCCCATTTGGACTCCATAAGTCCAAAAAGTTAATGTGCAAGCAATGTGTGAGCAGTGCCCACACTTGCTGTGAAGCAGTAGCACATACATCTGTGACTAATATCCAGATCATTTCATTTGTTGGACCCAAGACAATAAAAACGGTCGACAAAGTTTAAAGACTTTTGTTGAGGATTTGTGGGTGGCCAGGCAGTATGACTATGGTACAGGCACTTTCTAACAGCTTCAAATAGACTTCAGTCTGACTGATCAGAGTCCCCTGTGGTCAGTATGGAAAAACTGGAAACCACAAATAAAAAAAAACCCAACACAACCCACTGGGTTTCCTGCATAGCTTACTCTTGATAACCTTTCTTCTCAAAAGGGTGGACAGCAGAACTGTCTGCAAGTTTTTTACTGAATTACTGTCCAAGATTGCTAGGAAATGAAAGGAAATTCAAAGGAAAAAAACCCCAGAAGTTACAAAGGAGACTGGAAATGTTAAGAGAAAAAGGTAAGCCTGTATCTTTGCTGTCTGAAAAATGCATGAATAATTTAGAGTTCTAAAATATATTAGCTACAAAAATCTAAAAAAACATAAGATAAGGGGGCCATTAGAAAACTGAGTATATATAAGGCATCATTAATTTAATTAAGGAGGGTGAGGAACTCAAGAAAAAAAAAGGGAGACAACTGCAATATAAAGTTAAAAAAATACCAAACCCCAAATACAGAAAAACAGCAGAATAATAAAGAACCATCCTGAACCTAGACAGCCCAGCAGTATGATGTGTCCCACCCAACGGTGTTGTAAGATGAAGTTGGCATTTGAGGCAGAGCCGTCTTGAGATCAGCATAAAGCTCAAATTGATTCTCCCCATGTACTGTTTAACACTTCAGCTGCTCTGCCACTACATCCCGCAGGCATATTTGAAATCACACAGGAAAACCAACGTAGGCATATTTTAGTTATTTTAAATTTACATGAAGACATAAATAGTCAAGTCTGTGTAACCCAAATTACTTTCAGATACCACAGTTCTAATATTAACGGATCCTTGAAAGTGAGGAAACTCATAAGTGCCTTGAAAGTGGGGGAAACTCATAACATGAAATTGGTAGACACTGATGTTTGCATATCTTGCAGCGGTGATCCAATAGTTCTTCACATACCTGTGAAGTGGAATAATCTATGTACCAGTGTAACCTCTACTCTTTGGGAGTCATAATCATTGGATTTAACCTGTCTCTTGACATGTTGGCCTACAACAAAGATGAGACTATGAGGGGGTACCTGCTCTAAAAGCAAACATTACTCTTCAAATTACTCTTCAACTGTACTTTGTAACCTTAACTGCATATAAATTTCCATGCAGTTTAAGAACAGTCAGATTCAGTAAACTCCTGAAATGAAACAGAACAACCAGAACTGATCTGGGAGAACTGCTAAAAGGATAGGGTCATAACCAGTATATAATGTGTTGCCAAATCAAAAGTAATGATTTGAACAAGGATGCGAATATAGCCTTAAAAACGTTCACACAATCCACCCACATTAAGATGGTTTTGCTGCAAGACACACTGCAGGTTGAGGTTTGGGCAGATATGACCAATTTAGGCAAAGGAAGAAAGGATGAACACAGCTTCTGTGGACTCAGAAAAGGAAAAATTGACTAAAAGCCAAGACTTCCCTGCTATGCAAGAGGCTATACCAAAAAGTCTAAAGTGGACATGACTACCCACTTCCTCAAATGTGTCAGCTGGTAGCTATTTATCTTCTGATTTAATACACTTTATTACTAGTAAGTGGTCTTCTGCTAACTGAATACCTCTCATTTATTTTTCCAGCTTATACTCTGAAAACTACCACAGCAGACTACACATGGTAATAATGGTAAAAATAGCAGCTAGATTGTAGGATTTCTATAAAATCATGTTCTCCCTGTACACACTAAGAAGCTCTGTGCCTGTAACTAAGCAATAGCTTCATAAAGTGCTCTCATCTGTCCTAACGTGTTTTCCTATCATTTCTCCTACAGCAGCTCACTGCTGATCTGCTTGACCAGCTTCATAGTAATAATGTACTACCACATTGTACATCCTACCCATCTTTTTTATTGTCAAGCAAATCACTGTTGGCACTTTTTGATGCATCTACTCAAATTTAAATGCCAAGCTCCAGTTTGAGCAGATGACAAACCAACTTATGAAGTGGGGTTGGGGATTAATGTCTTATAATACACAAAAGGCATGGCATAGAATCTCTCTAAAGAGTATAAGAACTTGCATACTGAAATTGTGGTATTTCAGTTGTAAGATACTCTCCATGAGGGATATAAATTCAGATATGTATGTGCATAAAGTATAATGGACATTTTATGGGATGAAGTTTTCTTTAAAATATTCCAAAATAGATTATGACATCCTCCCCTAGAACTTAGAAAACATCAGTAAGACCTAGAAAACATTCGTAGATTGTTAAACTGATCAGCCCTCCATGCATCTTAAATTTTCAAGTACCTTGTCATCAATTCTTGAGGACTTCTGTCTTCAAGTCATGTTGAACTAGTGATGGTTTTTTAACCTCAGTTTGCCTATGAGTGTTCAAAATGCACTGCCTGTTCTCCCTTTCTCAAAATTCTTACCAAGGAGCAATTAGCAGCTGCAGACAAACTGACCTGCACTAAACCAACAACCCACAAGAATCAGTCAGAACTCAGCTTCCTAGGGATTATGTACGGAAGTCACTCCATCAAAGATCAAAAAGTATATGAAAGGAACTTGTCTATTTTAGACTCTTGCACTACTGAGAAATGGCTATGTGGCATCCTAAGATGAAGAGAAAATGGTTAAGACTAGTAATTCATGGTAGTTATTTTCTCGCCTTACACAGAATCCACATATAAGTGGTTTACTCTCTAACATGTTTTATGGTTTTATCATGGCTTTATATCTTTTTTTTTTTGTGTAGCACAGCAGCTTCAATTAGCCAAATGTTAGAGATTTACACTATCAAGGTGTAGCAGTCCATTATGTCAACTTCTGCTGTACTTTCTTCCCTGAACCGTGCCTTGCTGGGATGGAGTTAAGTCTCTTCATTGCATGCTGTATGATGCTGTGCTTTGGATTTGTAACTAAAACTGTGTTGATAACACATCAATGTTTTGGCTGTTGCTGAGCAGCACCGAGGTTTTCCCCCTCATCATCCCCCAACTCTCCAGTGAGTAGGCTGGGGGTTTGCAAGAGACTGGGAGCAGATGGTTGGCTGAAATTGGCCAAAGGGATATTCCATACTATATGACATCATGCTCAGAAATAAAAACTCAGGAAAAGGGGGGAGAAAGGGAGGGACAGTCACAATTATGGCATTTGTCTTGCAAAGTAACTGTTATGCATGCTGAAGCCCTGCTTTACAGAAGTGGCTAAACTTCTGACAGCTGATGGGAAGTAGTGAAGAAACCCATTATTTTTATTCAGTGTGTTGTCCTAGAACTGTTTCTGTCTCAAACAAGGAGGAGTCACCATATTATTCATGTTTCAGAAGCTTTAATGTCTTGTTTTTTTCATCTCTTAAAAGTAGCACAGGTTACTAAAACTGGATTGAAAGCTGATAAGTCATGTTATGGCAGCACCGTCTTAAAATTAAGTCACATACCTAACTGCTTCAGCAGATGTCGGCACTGAAAATTTTGACACTCTGCCATCAGACTGAGTGACTCTTCATACACTGCGATGCCTGCTTCTGAATTGGCTGGGAAGAACACTGCTTTGCAATTCTAAGGTGAGCTTGTGCATATTTTCAGCAAAGGAAATTTTGTTATCCTGAATTTCTGCAGCTGCTGTTGGCCACTTCAGCTATGTGACATGGCAACTTCCTTCCCATCTGTTTGTTACACAAGGTCAGAAAAAAAAAAGTTCTCTAAAGCATAAAAAATCACCCCCAAACCTCCCAAAGCAAGTGGTCTATATAATTGGTTTCTTCTCCTATGGTAAATTCATTGTCCACAGTACTGCCAAAACTTATGTGGAATTCCCTAATTCCCTAACAGGACCTTAGATTTCAGAGCTAATGTCAGAAAGTAGTGAGCTGTCAAATACATCTCAAGCCATGTCACCACTAACATATTATTTCTTTATCCCATTGAAATGGTGTGGAGGCTTTCACAAAAGAGATGACTACTGGGATGGTGATAGAAGAACCATGGGAGATTCAGTGCAACTGCAGAAGCTGAAGGCTGCAGTTCAGGTTTCACTACCTTTTAAGATATATCACAAAGTGCAGCAACACCAAAGCCCTAGTCATGCAGTGGGACAAAAAGGTACAAGAATGCTCAGGTGATGCTGAACACTTCATATAGGAATCATGCCATAGAGGACACAACCACTGCCATAGAGGACACAACAGTAAGAACATAATAAAAATACATACCTGTGTGGACAATGCCTAACCCACAGCCTTCATATCATTGCCAATTAAGATCATCCCCAATATCCTCCTTGTATCTACCCAGTCCTGCCCTGCTGGATGGCAGGTAGATGTTAGGAATACCTTTCAACATTCCAGGAATGGAACAGGAATCCTCAAATCCAAGGGCAGAGAGAAGTAGGCTCTCACCTAGGTAAAAATTCTTACCAGCTTTGGGAAATAGATTTAAAATACTTTTGTTATAATTGGTTCCATGCTTTTGGGGAGACCTTAGAAAGAAAGAACTTCATAATAGAAGATGCAAATTGTCTTTAAAAAGTATGTCTCCTTGAATTTTCAAGTTGGCCTTTAAGTTTCATACAAACAGAAAAGTACTAATAGGGTTAGAAATGCATTCATTATTTCAGTATACAACATGTGCTAATGCTTAAGTGACTCAGGCCAGCCACAGCTTTTCTCCCAGGACAGGTGCAGGTACGTTCAGAACTGCATGTCAGATGTTCCACAGAATAATGCAGCCCATGCATAAAAAGCACAGCAAAAATATGCTTAGAACGTTGTTTAAAATGCTTTGCTTTCTCCTGCATTATTTCCTCTAGCTTATTATACCAATCACCTGGGGCATAAATCTGTCTTCACCATCTGTTCCTTCTTCTGAAACAGCTCCCCATTGCCCTTGACTGTTGGTCTTGTATACAATTCTTTATCAAACCTAATTGGAAACAGCACTGAAACCAACACTTACATCTTCCCAGGCATGCTGCTTAACCCTTCTGCATCCAGAACAATGTTAAATGTTTACATCAAGGCTCAATCCTTCGAAAAACAAAGGATTTTCTCTCCAGTGCTGAACCAGAGAAGCCGTCGTCATTATTTGGGCTACAATGTTATTTAGATGTCCCATGGAGAAAACAAGCCTAGAATTTCAGAATTGCAAGGCCTACAGTTATGAATAGAGACAGAAATATCCTGCTGTATGAGGTCATACAGAACTGACAAAAGAAAGCAGAATTTGGTCCCTTATGCCACCTGTATGTATCTCAGTCACCTACTGCAAGTAGGTTTGGGGGTTATGGAAAGAGTTATAGATATCCCTCAGGAATAAAATAGGCTCAGCCAGTAGGACTCACAGAGCCTAGTTTATGCACACAGTCCCTCCTCCCTTTCTAATTTTAGCATTAGTTATGTCAGTGTTCTGGGGAAAACAAAGTGTGGATTTGCTGGTTTAGTTTGAAAAAATAAAATTATATATTTAAAATAAACCCCCCAAAAAACTTAGGTTAATGTTTGGAAAGTGAATGATTCACAGGGTGCTCTGCAGGACACAGGGGAAGCACAAAGCCTTTCATTTCCAGGCATCATGTGTTTGCTTTCATTTGCTCTATGATTATATAGTTAAATCTCTATGAGCTTTGTATTTTGAACAACTGGAGCATTAAATACTACATTTAAAGAAGCTTCATACACCTTTAAAGCAGATGTTTCATGGTGGAAATAGAATAAAGTGTGTTTCTGCACAAAACACACTTGCATCTTTGTAAATGAGACAACACAAACGTTTTAAAGTCTCAATTAGTTTAAATGTGTGACTGTATATCATCACTGTGTCTTCATCTAGAGGGTATTTGACTATCTAGTGCATAGAAATTCAACCTTTCAAATTTAATAATTTAAAAATGAGGTGTTTTGGGTCTTATTTGCCAAAGAAAGCAAAAAAAATCAATAAAATTTGAATTCACTTTCATATGGTTATGAAGTGCCATAAAAGTGACTCACAGAAACCAACTGCTTTACAAAATCAAGATTAGATGTATTCCTAAACCACAAGTGTGAATAAGTCTATGACAATATCCTTCAGCAATTTATAATTTCCCTCAACTCATTCATTACATCAGCTCTAAGATATTCCTATGTAAGTGTAAAGTTTAACTGATGGCCAGAAAACTTTATTCACTTTCTCCAAATCACTTTTTTCCTCAAATTCTAAATGCCAGATATTCAGATTGACAAAAATATTATTTCAATCAAAGCAAAAATGTTAAAATTAGAGCTACTGTGGGTCCAGCTTCCCACAATACTTTCAGGTTGGACACGTTCCTTTTTGATGGAGATTTGAGCACTAAGAGCATACAGGTTGAAGTTAAATCTCCTATATGTCCCTGATTAATAGAGTTAACAGCTGTATACTGAGCATAGTACTAAGAGCTATAACTGCTGTAAATATTTAATGTCTTGCTGCCTGAAATGAGTCAGAAAATGGAAGATAACACAAATATCCAATTCCTTACCTCAGTGTTCCAATCATTAGGCTATTCTTTAAGGATAATTTCATATAATCACCAGTTATACCTGAAATACAACTTTGATAGCTCCTCCTGAGTGAATTCCTTTCTGAAATGTTTGAATATTCCTTTTTAGATAGTTAATGTAAGATCTTGAGTTCTGCTCAGAAACTTGCAGGATACATCTTGTGTCTCTACTTGTATGTATTCATATATATTTCCATATCTATATACGAATATCAATAAATATTTAAATTATTCTTCTGAAGAACTGTTTTCAAACAGCTAGCTTGTTCTTTACTTGATATATAATTAATACTTGATGCTAGATGACCAGTGGTAATCCTGTTCACTTTTAGCTGAATATAAAAATTTATGACTTAAACCACATTCACGCAGGCAGCAATTTAACTAAACTTTCCCTTTACTGACTGTGCTCAAGTTTCTACCGTGTTTTCAGAAGGCAGCTGTCTTACTTCCTACAGCAGTCACATTATTTTCATAAAAGTGCAAGT
Source organism: Agapornis canus (assembly GCA_036873685.1). NCBI lineage: Eukaryota > Metazoa > Chordata > Aves > Psittaciformes > Psittacidae > Agapornis > Agapornis canus. Next base: position 206 of record JBAFWW010019849.1, on the reverse strand, counting down.
GCCATACCTGCTTCCTTGTGTTTTATGATTGTTAGATTGAGTTTTGAGTCTAAATGGGCTCCAAAACACACTCAGTTTTCATAGGTTCTCTCCAAAGTCAGTGACTGGCCCAATCACAGAATCACAGAATTACCAGGTTGGAAGGGACCTTTAAGATCATCAAGTCCAACCCATGCCCTACACCTCCACTAAACCATGTCATCAAG
>JBAFWW010019848.1:877-21571 GCA_036873685.1 Agapornis canus | reverse complement strand
GCAGAAGCACATAGTAGAACACTGCAGAGAAGAACAAGTTTTAAAAACTGTCATGCAAAGACACATAACCACAAAAGATTAGAAGAAAACAGCTAAAACATTGTCAAAGAATGTAATACAGTAAAGCAAAGAATATTTGAAATACCATCTTTAAATTTGACATTTATTATGCCTGTATACTATTTTGAATATTTCTGAACTATGCACATGCACAAGTCAAATGGATGAAAACTATAAATTAGCAACAAGTTTTCATAAGAAAAATGAGGACAGCTGTCCTTCTGTGCTATTCAAAGCTCTCAGTCATGTAAGGCTAAGAATACTCTTATAGGTTCATTTTTTGGCTGAAAAGCTTTCTCCATCAATGGGACCAAATTCAGATTTTCCTGGCCTTGACAGAAATAAGCAATTAACTAAAACTTTTTACTCATCTACCGACAAACTAAGGTTGGCCAGGCATGTTATTTTAGTATCTTTCTGAAGCAAACATAGCAACGATAATTTAACTCATGAAAAAAAATGAAATATTGGATGCTAAGAAACTGGGTGTCTAATTCCAAGGTCTAAGCCTTCACACAATGAATATTTCTTAGCTGTGTAAAATTTCATAGTTAAAACCAAAAGATCCTATAACCCCATTTGGCCCAGATAAAGTTCTTTTTGTGTGTATCAATTTGCTATGTAGATTCCCTAAAGAATCCAAGATTTCATATTCCTAATGTTTCATCATAATTCCTTTCAAAATGGAGAGAACAGAACTAATCACAACCAAGAAAAATTTAGAAAACATGACTCCTTATCTACAAAAGACTTGGGCTATTTGCTAATTTAATCCATTAAATAATAATTTCCTTCAGCAGTTTTTCAATATTTTCACCAGTGTAGACCTTGATCCATATGTTCCTATATTTTAAGGAAAAATGTGGTTGAACTCTTCAGAAATGCTAAAGGACAGGAGAGTGAATTGTCATGCACAAATATACCCCAAATAGTTCTAAGTTAACTACCTTATACAGTGAAATTGGTAATAGTTTTGATAGTCTGCCTTTCCAATCTGCTGGTTGGCTGAGCCATACCAGTACAATTGTATTGCTCTGTATAGTGCTATCAAAGACAATCAAGTCAGTGCTGAGATTAGCTCTGCCTGTGTTAAATTGTGCTATGTAAACTATTTCACACTGAGAACCTTAACTCTATTATGGGAAGCAGTTGGAACCCCAGATTTAAATTTTGTCCAGTTCTGGCAAACTTCCAAAGTAAATTCTGAAACCAGGGTGGATTCAGGCCGAATCCATCTTGATTTTCAGTAAAACCTTATTCAGTCCACTGTTTCCACTGTTTTGTATTTTGCCCAAAGCCTGGTATTGCCTGCTAATCTTTTTTCGTTTCTTCCTTTTTTCTATTTTTTTTTTTTACTTAAACCTATACCATTTTTATGAAACTGATATTTTTCACACTGCCACAGAAGAGTTTGCTGTGCAAATACTGCCGTCTTTTAATATGTTTTTGTGAGAGTCAAAAGGTGTGAATTATGAGAGTGATAGCAAGAATTTAGGGAATGCCTAGAGGTATTAAAGCAGTAGTAGATCTTGTATTCTCTGACAGGTATGCAATTCTGAAAGCACTATTAGGAGCTAAAGACACTATTGGATTAAGGTTAGTACTCAGCTCTGCAGCTGTGATTAAATGCTCATAGAATTGAGCTGTTGAGTGCACTTATTTTGAACGTCATCTTTCCTTATAGCAGACTTTCACCTTGAACTGTGCTTCCTCCAAAGTCTTCTGAATGGCTTTCTCATTATAAGCACACAGTCTAAGGGGAAAATATCCGTAAATTCCATCTAGTCATAGTACACAAATATTAAATAGTAGAAATTCTTAACATAACTAAAATATTTCAGTCCAATCTCTTCCTATGTCCTACTGGCAGCTCATGATCAGTACAAACCATGGATATCATAGTGACCTATGACATCTTTTGCCAAACTACTGATGAAAGAGGACTGTGGCTTACAGATAGAACAAGAAAAATACATTAATTCAAAAAAAAAAACAAAACAAAGCAAAACAAAACCAAAAACCAATGAAGAAATGGATCTGGTGATGTTATTCATTGTCAGCTACATTTGGAGCCATCTTAAGTGTCTGGGCACATTATTTTTTACCTTTGTCTATCACAAGATAGGAACTCATCTTAGATTTGCTTAAAAAGAAAGGTTAATGGAAACCAAACATTTCTAAAGATCAGTAACTGAATTTTCTGTATTTAGTGTGTCTTTTACTTTAGAGGTTACTAGTACGCAGTTTGTAATCAGTTCCAGTTATAAACCCACTTTATGAAACCTGTGAATTCCACCTTACAGACAAAGTCCCAGCTGCAAACGATCTTTCTATTTCTTAGTCTGAAACGTTTGACAGAAAAGACTGTAAGCATTCATATTTAACATCAACAAAATGGAATGAAAAAACTGCCCTTCCTTCCTTCCTCCCTCCATCATTTCTGACCCATACCAAAACACCAGCATGTTCTTAGTCTTTGTAGTAAGAAATGGTTCTTCAGCACTGGAGGCAAACCCTAACTAAGCATGAAGTATAACACTTTGTCATTCCTGTCTGCAGTATACTCTATAAAGACATACTTCTGTGTTTTGAATTCTGCTCATGAATTATTACAAGAATCTGATGATAGTTGCCATTTGATGTTCTTTTATGGCAGTCCTGTTTGTTTTTTCTCATATTCTGGGAGGCCAGCATTTTGTACAACAAGAGCTGCAAGATGATAAGAAATGCTGTTGTCAACAATAAGAAAGTTGTGATGGTATGTAAAATGTAAATGGTCATATGGTTGTAAGCTTCAGCTGGTACCACACCACCTTAAGCAGGCATTCCGTACAAAGACCATTTACAAAAATGAATTCTACCTAAATATTACCACACCATAGGATTAGATGGTACAATATGATTGCAAGTTAACACTTAGCAAAATGCATATACAGCAATTGCAATACATAGTTCAGCACCAGTGTGATTCGTATTACTGGTCTGTATAATAGGCTCACCATCATGACACTGGTATTCACAGTCACCAGAGAAGTATACAGCAACTGAAGCCAGCACAAGCCCATTACTCTCTTCAAAATTCTGTTAGTTCAGGTTTTGTACTTGCTGTTGGTCTGAGCCAATCATTCACTCCCCTCCAGTTAGCTGGTCTAGCTAACTCAGGAAATCATCCACATTTTTTTAATGAACTCAGGGAAAAACATTTACATGATCAGCTGATCAACTCAACTGTTGATAGCTGTTTAGCTAAAGCAGAGAACACTCTCTGGTCCCCTTGGTGTTAAGTCGGCTTCTTTGCAACAGCTGTGATCAGTCACAATCTGCATTATTACCTGAGATTCATGGGCACATCTCCTTGCCCATCTCCTCTAAGCCTTCTTCCATTGATTGTTAGGGTTTATTTGTCAGTCACAATTAGTTTTGATTGTAGACTTAAAAAGAAAAGTCAACAGGGAGAGTAAATTAAAATACAACTGAAAAACAGAACAGAAACTGCTAGAGTTGGTGGATACAGAAAAAAAAAATAAGATAAAGCTGGAATTTAGCCATACTCCGAGATGCTCTACAGGAGCAACCTATTCTAGTAGGTAGAATACCTCCTTATTAGGCACAACATTCATAACCTGTGTCACCACCTAGCACTGCAGCTAGTGAAACTATCAAGTATCTATATAAACTTAACTGAGTAATGTCATGAAAGACATTATTTTCAAAATATGTGGTAGGAAGATATTAGTCCCCTTTCACAGATGGGAAATTGAAGTCTGAGACAGACTGTTTTATCCAAGGTCAGTCACAGTATCTGCTGTCCAAGCTGGGAAATGAACAGAGAATTCTACACCAGTACTCTGCCAACATCCCATCTAATTCTATCATTATGTTTATATTGAATATGCCCTTAATTTAAACTTTATATTGGCTTAAAATACAGCTCTGCTTGCAAGCCTTTTTTTCAAGCATGTAAGCAGTTAACACAGTAGAAGCTAAAACTTTTAGTAGCTACAAGTTATTTTAATTACAGCTCACAACAGTATGATATTCTTTTTTCTCCAAACATAAGTAAGTCTTTACACAATAACTTTTTCAGATAATTAAGTAGATCAATACCAAGGATTAAGTGACACAGCAACACAAGGTTAATCAAAGTTAATATTTAATTCATAAGGAGAATAATCTGGTTTTGTTGTGTTCCAGACGATACTTTTAAATGAAGTGCTTATATGGAAATAGAGCAGTGTTTCCCTTTATTTCTTTTCAATTCATAGCAATTCTAACATGAGCTCTGTAACGTTACATCTTCCATTGATGGTAAAACACATAATACCACAGGGGTCTGATTCCTACACTGCAGTACAATGTTTTAGATCTAAATCGTGAAATTCATAGTGCCAAATTCATATAATTAAGCCAGCTATATGGAATGTTACAATCAAGGTAACAGTTATAGCTCTTTCCATTTGTACATCTATGATTTTTATTTTCTATGTATGAAGAAAAACTTTAAAAATGCTTTAAGATGGTGATTATCTGGAGAACTATTAACATGGGGAAAAATACATCATCTAATAGCAAGCAGAAAAATGAAACAGGTGATGAACAGAAATAAATAAAGGTACAGTTAAGAAAGCAGAACAGACAAGTTTAATTTATTATTATATTTTTATGATTTTTTTTTAATTCCTTCAATGCATTGCTAGCACTTTTGTTAAACTGACTTTTCTTTTTCTCTCTGAGGAACATTATATTTCTATTGTCCTTGGTATCTCTTCAGATTTTTATTATGAAATAATTTCAGAAGAGTGTTTCTAGTGAAAAGAACACTTGGCTTGTCACTGTTCTTGCTTTCTGAATAATGTACATCCCGTTTTTAGAGGTCATAGATAGAACATTTAATAAAACACTTTTCTTTAGACAAAATCTCCTTACTTAGGTGTACAAAGTTGTAAACATTGTTTTTCACTTTCATTTACTGTAGGATCAAAGCACAGACAGTCAGATGGAAGCAGTGCTGTTCTGCTTATGTTTCTGGGCTGACCAGAAATCTCAGAAAAAGAAATTAAAAAACCTCTAAATATAATCACTAAGTCAAGGACATCATGCAAACCAAACAATTAAAGAAGTCTATACAAGATACTTTTTTTCTTTGCTGCATTACAAGGAAAATGGCAAATCACATTACCAGTCTCTGCTGTCCCTATATGTTATGATGATGTAGCTAATGAAAGTCTTAGGAATTTAGGAACTGTTATGCATAACATTCACGCAAGGCTCCATTAATGCTAATGGAGCTCAGAGTAGCCTGGGACACCAGTACCAGATGCTATAGACTCCTTTGGACAGCAGCCTACACTTTTACATTTCTGTAAATTATCACAAATTTATCATATTACAAATTATCAGTGTCATATTTAAAATATAAGATGTCTCTGCTTCAAGTGATTGCTTTTCCATAAAGCAAATATATCAGTCTATTGTGTGCTTTAAATCTCTGAACCTTTGGTCTTTTATCTTCATGGCATATCACAGTATAATTGTATATGACAGTATGTCAGTTTCTGTGTGGTACACCTGAAACCTTTAGACTGACAACTATGCACCATAAACTGCAGTCCAAAAATATCATTGTCAGTGTGCTGAAACATTGTCTTGTTGAGATAATTTAGAGCTATGTGTTTCCCTTCACCTTCCCTGTCTTTATGCTCTATGGTGCAGTTCTCAAAAACTTTTGTTCTTCCATTGTCCATTAGTCATCATAAAAGTGGATATACAAAAAGGTGAATTTCAAGTAAACAGAAATCAGAAATTCACTCAAAGTATTGTGTCATAAGAAGAACTGATGTGGTGCAATACACATTAATGTTATTCAACAAGGATCTGTGCAAGCTAGTATGTAAAAATATAGTGATTCTGCAGTTCATGTGGTATGGATGGATATAAAATTGAATAACTGGCTCTAACATGTAATAAGAGCTCACTTGCTTATTTTAATGCTTAAAATCTGGTTCCCAAGCTGGTGGATAAATTCGGTTTTAATGCCATTTTACAGCAGATGCAGTTTAAACTGTCTGATATTATTTTGCAAAGCCAAAAGACACTGTAGTCTTAGAAGTACAGGATTTGGCATACTTAATATTTTTAATGATCTACTCTGAAACAGTCTTTGTAAGTATCTGGAGGGTTTATGTACTGTGAAACATGAAAACCTGTTTCCTTAATTTTGTTATTGATTTGCTTGGAACAGTAGGTAAACCACACCTACCTATTCTTCTTTCTGAAATTTGTTCTAAACAGTAATGACAAGGACAAACTTTATCTGTGCTTAATGTACAACAAGTAAATAAGGAAATACAATTAATTAGTAAAATGATTTACAGTAGGGAAAAAAAAAAAAAACAAACCCAAACCCAAACAACAACAAATAGAAAACCAAACAAACAAAAAACCAAACCAACAACAAAAACCCAACAAAACCCAAACAAAACCCAATAGAAAAGTGGAGGTGGTAGAGTTCCAGGGTATGTTGGGTTGAGTAAGGAGAGACAGATTATATTTTATCTCTACCGGCTATGCTGAATATTATTTTTCTAAATATTACTAGCTTTATTACTAAGACCACAAGTTGCCCATTGTATTTTAAGAGGCATATTATACTGTACTGAGAATGAAGGTGAAAAGTTATCTACAGCTGTCTATATGCTAGCACTATGCAATTTGGTACTGTTATTTTTACACTTGCTTAGAATTTGCCCTTTCTTTGCAGACGTTATGAGAAAAGGCTCATAGGCTTGTAGGAAAAATAAGAGAAAGCCAGCACAGTTTCATAATGTGCTGCTGATAAGAATGTCTGAACTATTACAGTCTATTTGAAAATGTCCTTGGAGCTTTAACTTAAGCTTCTCTGGAGGAAATAAAAGTCCTAATAGATCATTCTTCTAATAGTAATGATAACAAATAGAACTGATATCAGTCAGCTGTGGTATATCAGGAAAAATTGCCTCCTGTTTATTTTAAAATGGCACAGTCAAACCACATCTGCACTGTGTTATCTCACATTTTCTGGGGAAAAGGCTTCTCCTTCTTGTTCATTAGTTTGGGCATAATAATAATTAAAAAAGAAGTCATCAGTGGAAAACGGGCACTAGAAGCCTTGCTTAAATAACATGCAGATATTCAGTCTCTCTACCTATGACAACACCAAGTTATTTGAGACAGCAGGTAATACACAATGTAGTCCCACTTCAACAGTGATGCATGACATAGCCTGCATTTCTCTTTATCAAGTAATGACAGGAACATATTACTGTGTACTAACTGAAAAATGGCTGAGGTGTTTTTGTTTACTGATGAAATTTTTTTGAAGGAGGAAAAAACTTTCCTTGTCCTGTGGTAAGACAAATGGTTTTGAGTTAGGATGAGTTAGGCCTGGCTGGACACAGCCTGATGCGGCAGAAGTATGGTGGGGAGGGGGGAGGAAGAAAGCAAAAGTGATTATGTCTATAGAATATCTATTAGTGATCTTGGAATTTTTCATACACAACATATTGTAGTGTTTCTGTAAGTGTGAATTCTAAGTAACAGGATGGCCCCGTCTTGTATTGAATATGCAAGCTATGCAGAATGACTCTCCTGAATTCTTTCAGTTAAGGTTCTTTTCCTCCAAGATCCCCTTTGTACCATTCCCATCTGTTCCCAGTGAATGAAGCCAGGGCATAAAGAATCCAATAAGATAGGCATATTTTCTTTTTTTAGATTGGTAAAAATGGCTGACAGCAGAAGTGCAGACAAGAAATTAGGAATAAATGAAGCCAAATATCAAAATCTGTTTGAATAATTTGCTTTTAATTTAGGTATTGCAGGTCCAAATTTCAAGGCTATGGTAAAGAGGTGAACTGAGAGATAAAGGTTTAATTTAATTTAATTAAGAGACACAAAGGCATATTCTCCTGTATTCAAAGCTTACAAATACTATGCTCAGACTATATTACTTGAATTCATAGAAAATAATCATGTTCCTAAATTTAAGCACTGACAGAACTTTCCACAGGTTTAGGCCTTAAGTAATGCAGTTAACAACTGTGATAAAAGACAAGATGTGAAAAGGAAAACTAGGGATTAACTTAACCCCAGAAAGGTAAAATGCAATTTATATGAAAAGTGGTCAAGCTTCTGCTCCCCCTGATCACTGGCAGGTTTTAGGACTTGGATCACCTACAATTTCTTTGTACTGTACAGATTAAATAAATGAATAAAAACCTCACCTCAGGATTAAACTAAAACTAATTCAAACATATAAAAATAATTAGCCATAGAAGAAACTGTAAGTTATTGAACGCAATGGATGGATGGATAGATGGGTGGATGCATGGATGGATGCATGGATGATGAATGGTTCTCAGTCAAAACAAAATGAGCTAAAGGGTAAATCAAAGTGTTTACAATCTCTCACAACAGCTTTCTGATACAACTATTTGTCTGAATCACACTGCAGATCATTAATTGTTTTTCAGTCACTCTTCATTATCCTGATAGCTTTTTTCTTCACTTCCTAAAATAACCTATTTTCTGGGGGTTTTTGGTTGTTTTGTTTTGTTTTGGGTTTGGGTTTTTTTTTCCCCTTTGTTTTGTTTGTTTGGTTTAGGTTTATTGTGGTGTGGGTGAGTTTTCTTTTGTTTGTTTGTTTGTTTTGTGTTTGTTTATTTTTCTTTTGCCCAGTTTATTTCCAAATCAGTGGACTTGATTCAGTGTTCTTATTTTTTAACCAAAAGATTTAGAGTATCTTCAGACTGGTAAATTGAACACTGAGCTAAAGGTTCAAACCATTTACCTATTCATTTTCAAAAATACTACTTCTTTAACCACTGGGAACAGTATTTGTATTCTTGTGACACATTCGTATGATCTAAACAAAAATGACAACCAAAGCTGCAAAGAAGGTTCTATGAAAATTTCTAAATCTGATAATGAATCAAATAAATCTGTATTGCTTTGTGGTCTTTGCTCTAATTGATTAGAGTGTTTTAAGAATGCAATCAACTTTTCAGTAGTCATCAAATTGTGAACATTTCAATTCATTAGTCCTGTCATGATCTGTTTCAGAAACACCTGCATTGTTTCAGAATGGATAAAGTACATCCATATGGGGATCATGTATGAATACATATTTCTAAGACAATAATACCTATGTGAATATTAATATCATCCCTGGTATATAAATAAAAAATTTATGGAAATTGCTTCTTTTCTCTTGGAATAAGTGAACAAGAAAGCTGGTCTGCTTTTGAACTAGATTTTCTCCATTACCCTGAGTTAAGCATGATTCTCAGCATTGCAAAAAAGGGCTAAGTGCATAAGACCATATGACCACAGAGGTAATAAAGCTACTTAAAGTTGAGCATAACTGTATCAGCTTACTGAAAACAGTCAACAAAATAATTCAATCAGAATCAGTCATTTAAGGGTGAATTTAATGGAAATAAAAAAAATCATACACATTTTTCTATTTGTTAAAAAGAAAATTAAAACAAAATCACATATCTTTTTCTTACATACAATTCAGCACCAAATAAATCTTCTGATATTCAGCAAATGGTGTTATATACTGGGAAATTGCAGACACACTTCAACTCTACTAGTTTTGCTCTGCCTATCTATTCCACCCGTCTTGTTCTCTTCGTCATGGCTCTTGGTCTGTAATAAGGAAGCTAAACAAATGTAAAGTTGTTAAAGCAGAGAGCAATGTTTTCCCTATACATAACTCCAAGTTTTATTATTTTTATACTTGTTTTCATCAGTTCACTATGGGATTACTAGCCTGTAATGTTTCACTGCCCAAAATCTCTGGGCTGAGCAGAGTTAGATGCTCTGATAGTAGATATGCGATGTGCAAAAAAGTCATCATGTAGGTACAGCTTTAAATTGGAAAAGAAAGTCTCTCCTTCTTCATTAGCCCACTAGAAAACACTGAATTAAAACACTGTAGTTTTCAGTCTTTTTTAGCAGTCACAGCTAGGATAATAGCATGCAAATTGTGTGTATTAAGTAGGACTCTCATAATTTTTGGTTTATTTTCCAGGTAACGTCATTGAGGATATTAAGCATATGCTTAATTTCAGCATGATGCCAGGTTTCTGCATTGGAAAATTGGAGTTTTAGCTGTCTCTTCCACTTGAACTTCTTGTTTATTTTCATTTAACTTGAGAATTCAACATGAAGAACTAAAATACCACTCTGATGGATTTAGATCATTATAAAAGGTATTAGAGAGCTAACACCTGCATGAAAACACAATAGAAGGAAATAAAGTAGATTAAGGAATGTGGAAGGGTAAGTTTTGCAGATTTTAAACTGTACTAGAATATTTACTGGGTAGGAGGGGCTTTGGCACATCATCAGCAGTAGGCAAATAAGCTAAAATTCCAAATGTTGGTACTAGAAATGCTGACTACTCCATTGATATTAACTTACACTATTTCTCTGAAAGTAGCACTTTGATCCAGAACATTTAATAACAAGCATGATTCAGACCTTTGCGAATCCTGCTCACACTTGTTAATGCTTCATGGATGAGGAAATTGGCTGACCTCTGTTTCAGCTGATGATGAGAGAACCAAGTTTCCAATTTGCTTTTGCATGCTCAGCAAAATGAACATACTGTATTGAATATTGCCTGTGATATTTTAAAATTAAGGTGTATGCTAAGTCTGGTGTGGAATGGGGAATAAAGCAGGGAAGCCATAAATATGTGGGATGAATGTTAGCTTCCTTCCATCTAGGGGAAAATTTGCTACTGGCTTAAACAAAGTCATAATTTCACTAGTAGATTTGCTTCCCAATTCTGGTTTTGATTTGCTAAATAACTTCTAGCCAAATAATTTTGCCACTTTGTTACCTATCTTCTCTGGCTTTGAACCTCTTCAGTCAGTTATGATAGTCTCTGTGCCAAATTGCTGTCAGTCTCTTACTATCAGACACAGAGTTCCTAAGCACAATGTCACTCTTACCTCAGTCTTTACTTATCATCATCTTGCATAAATGACAATATAAAAGCATACCATATCAGGAAATCCATGAGCACACTGGGGCCAGCTGCAGAATTGCTGAGGATAATGATGAGTACTTACACATGAATCCTTACTGAAGAGAATTTTTTGATAGACACTGATAACATCAAACAGCTAATATAGAAAACTGCAGTATTCTTAGATGTGTGGCACTGAAAACAGTGTATTGATACAGACTACCTATAAACCAGACAAGGTGAAAGAATTTAGAATAGGCTTTCTCACTTCATTCTTTCCCTTGCACTCACAGATTAGAGATGATATGTCTGTTTTTGTGTCACAAAGCCTACTGCACGTTAACACTTACCCACAGCAGGGCAATCTAGGGTGACAAGAGCTACTTGAAATGTGTCCTTTAAATTTCCTTAATTGTCAAACTTCAAAAGTTATCTTAAATTTAATTTTGTTGCATTTAAGTTCCAGCTTTGCAATGATACCATTTATTTGCAGCATTACTGGTGACATCATTCTGCCTGTCAATGAAAACATGAAAGAGTATCATCATAATGGATATCCATGGACTCACATAAATCATTCAAAATACTTCAGATATGCACAGAGACTTTCCATTGACCCTGTAATGACTTTAATAAAACTGTTTCAACATGAGCTGTGTCAGCAACAGAGACATGAAATGATGGTCTTTAAGCAGCATCACCTCAGCTTTTAAATGTTTTGCAAAAACATTGTCAATTTTCTTTCAGTAGTGTATCATCTTTCCCAAATTACAGTCCCACAGTACAGCACAGACAGTATGTGCCAGAAACGCATGGGATTTCCTTTTTATGTTGCTTCATAACATCAAGGAGTTGTAGTTATTACTTGGAACAAATCAAAGTTATTAGGAGTATGTCTTCTACTCATCAAAATAAAGATGTAGCTTTAATATAGCCATAGGAATGAAGGTGATATAACTCACAGACGGGAGGACTTGAATGGTGACTGTCATTTCCATCACGTCATTGCTACTCTTTCTAGATTGAATAAAATTACACTTGTTTAACTTTGTGAGATGGATAAAGCCTTAGGGGTCATATTTTGACAGTCCAAGGCATTTCAATTTTACATGAGAGCTACCACTTGTGTAAATCCATTGATCAGAGAAGAATGCCATGAATCAGGGTGGAGTTCAGCATCTATTACAGCAGGAAATCAGATTCTTCATATACTTGGTAAGCAAGACCCTGAAAAAAACCCCAAACATTCACAAAGTTTCAGTTTATAGTCAGGTAATTTTTCTCCCTCCTCTTTTCACGTTTTTAAATGTAGTCTAACTTGCTTCCAAACGAATGGGTCTTTTCTTATGAGGAAAGGCTGTCAAATATTCAGTCTGATTATGGCATAGAAACTTTCATAAAAACTGAACTGATATGGCATTTGGACATGGAAGGGAAGAAGGCTGCAGAGAGGGAAAGGAAGTCTCCAGGGAATCTCTGGGATTTGTGTGTGTAAAGGACTGACTTTTATTAAGTTTGGCAAAGAAAAGCACACAGGTCTGCTTCAGAGGAAGAAGTAAAAAGAAGCTACAAAATATGAGATTAAGTTTTCTATGCTTTATGTGAGAACAGCTATTTTAAGGACAGAACATGTCTAATTAAAAGCAAGAAGTCATATGTAAACATGGCTGGTTTACTCCAAACTATCCCACATGTCATTCCTAAAAGTTTTAGGTATTAAGGTCTCTTTCTCAGACCACGCGCCTGAAATTCTGGGATTAAAAATCCGAGTTAATGATGTGATTTACTGTCCTACAGGTGTATGGAGAAAACCTGACCTTGGAAAGAGGGGAAGATTTAAAATTAGTATGTTTCTGGATACAAAAAAGAGATAATTAAGTGGCAACAATGACATTTTAGTTTTGGGAGTGGTGGAGAGGGTTCTGTTTCTAACATGGATACTCTGCACAGTATGTACCGGTAAGCGAAATAAAAGATGAAAGAGTGAAAGAAGGAATTCTCAATCTTCCTTTTCTAAGGCAATGTTTTCAAAGCCAAAACCTTGACAGACATGCCTTGAGATGACAGCAAAATTAGGGAAATAGAGAAATAGTCACATTCTTGTCACTAGATATTATAATTTCTTAAGGTTAGAAGGAGAAAAAGATATTTCCTTCTCTAAATCTAACTTCCTGCCCTGTTTCCAAATCCAAATTAACCAACCCCCTAACATCAGGTTACCAAAATAAAAAATATATTTTACCAATCCTTCATATTTCTATGGACCAAATATTTTCATTCTGTCTGTCCATAAAAGGTTTCTGTCCTCAAAAGGTCTCTGTCCTCTTGCAACCTCTAATATGTTTCCAGTTCTTTTTCCTTTTCCTTTCTCTATTCCTTATAACTTCAAAATTTTCCACTTCCAGGTTTCTAAGCTAAAGTTTTCCTCAACAGGCCCACTTACTTCCCTTCATTTCTATGTCACATGTACATCTTACAGATGCTCTACACTATTCACTTGCAATGTCTTTCACCCTCCTTTGTAGAGATATTCTTTTGCTCGTTCATATATTTCTCCTCTGTTGTGGATGCCTCACACTCAGCAACATGTTTCACTCTGTTTTGCTCCTCTGAACAAAATCTGCTAGTATGGATATTGGTGACTAACATGTTTTTTTGCTCAATAACTGTTCTGTTCAATGCTTTGAATGTTCCTGAATGTCCAGAAAAAAAAAAAACAAACCAAAAAACAAACCAAAACCCCTCAGCAGATTATTCAGTAAAGATAAACAAATTTCCTCCTCTTTTAATTCAGCATTCAGTGTCTCTACCTTCTCCTGTCACTGAAATAACCACAAAACCTATTCACCAAATGTAAAAAGAGTGTAAATAATATTAAAGATTGCTAAATAATGAGAACATTTTAATTTTTATTTCCTTCCCCTGAACCAAAATGAAATGAAAAAGGTATATATGCATCAATGCTGTAGGATCTTTTTCATCGTTGCTTCTAAGCAAATACAAAAAGAATCACAGATCACATGTATTATCCAAAATATAACAAAGTATAAATGGCATGCTTTCATGGAAACACACTAATTTCTAGTTCTAAATAATGTTCCTTTGTTGCTCGTTTAGTATTCATTGCAGAACAATCTAAACATTGTTAAATTGATCGTCTATTACACCCTTATTGAACAATTAACTCTGAAATAGCTCACAATCCTTGATTTATGTGTGGGGTTATCAGAGAAATTTATGTTATTGATTTCAGTGTTACTATCCCAGTATTTAAAGGTTTCAGAAAGTGAACCTAAAATATGCAAGCCTAAGCACCCAAGTCTGCATACATGTGAAGCATCAGGAGATTCAAACGCTCTCAAATTTTTCTTGTTTTTGCTTTCTTTTTCATAAAACTGTGTGAATTTTTCTAGCACAATGCATTACATGAAATTTTCAATTATGAGGAACCTAAATAAATTTTATTCCACTCTTCTCTAGCAAATTACTTACTACCTTATTGTAAATGCTGTTTACTTTTTTATATAAAAAAAAGTTACTATTGACAGGGATAATCAATAAGGAATGGTATATCAGGACCCTAGAAGTTATAAACTGACTCTGGAAAGTAGCAGCAGTGTTAATTTTATATAATAAGATAAACAGCTAACGGAATGGTGGGCTATTATCTCTTGGACTGAGTTTCAAAACTGAGATTGAATGGTTTCCGGCAGAGGCATGGAGATGAGCAGAAGTTGCCCTTTGGGCAGCAAAAGCTTAGTGTTTAACAATGCCTGTAGGACATCCAACAAGGAGAGCTGCTGGTTCCAGACAGCCTTAAATTCTCTGAATCTCAGACCAGCCAAGGATGTTGTCTGGCTGCAGCTGAGAGATTAAGATGTTAGCACTTCTCACTGTACTTTGGGCTATCAATGGCTGCAGGAACACTAGATGTACCAGTATAACTGACAGGTCACTCCCTAATACAGCTCTGTTGAAATTATCTAGGTTAGCAAAATCCTTTCTTTAAGGAGGGTAAGCTAACATGATTATTTTGACAAAATTGAAGATGCAGTCTATCTCATCTGCCACAAGAAGAGAATGCCAAATAATTTTCCTGCTAGATTCAGAATATAGTTAAAGAAACTGGTGTATTGTGATTGAAGCAAAGAATGTAGCCAAAGGACTGCAGAAGTTATTTGAAGTTCATAAATATTTGAGATACAGATTCTAGATTTTTTTGGGTGCATGTATAAATTATTTATGCAATTTCAAACTCATGTACAAAGAACAGTACAAGAAAATTAATACATTCTCTAATACCTAACATGAACTCAGTTTAATGAGAAGTGATATCATAAGAAGGGCGATATTTTTAAATATCCAACTTGTATAAAATATGTATGAACTAATACTTATGGAAAGCTGTACATATTTTAAAAGCCATCACATTGATTTTTTTCAGATAAAATGCTAACTGATGCTAACTTATAAGTCTGTATATAATTTCTTTATTAGTAGTATATACTGTGATATTACTTACAAATGTATTTGTGAACTTCTGTCTCAGAAAGTCAGCTGTAATAACAGATGCATTTATACAGAAATTTCATCTTAAAAATTGGTGTATTGGATACATAGGGTCCTATTGCCACTGTAGTACTAGAATACATTTTATTCTTCATGCAACAACCTTGAACAGCCTATTACAGCTTAAGTTACCAACTTTTTGCCATTATTCATCTGTTATTCTCTATCAACAACATAATCTTCAAGATAAATTTAATAAGCTCATTAAGTGGAAGTTATTTCTACATTAATATTTTATAGCCTTAATATAACACTTATCCAAGTGTCATTAGAAAGATCAGAAATTGATTTCAGATGATCTTTAAATGATTATTTTTAAGCCAAATCTTTCTACAAGCCCTCTCTCCTACCCCTGAGTTTTCTTCTCTTAAGCTTTAGGGTTTTACCTCCCTGATAGAGCAATTCTACATGGTGGCTGAGTGGAACAATGGCTAGTAGAAGTGGTCCTGCTCTTTCCCCTTTCTGCTCCCACTCTTGGAAGTGAGGTGAGCCACTCCTTTCCACCTTCTCTGATACTCGTCTAATCCCTGAAACTAAATGAGTTCAGTTTAGTAAACTGGCAGGTGCGTTATTCTTTCCTGATTCACTCAGGCCGTGTTATGTCGTATCATGAGTGATATGACTTGCCAGTTGGGCAGAAACTTCAAAAGCATCACTGGAGAAAATAAAGCAAGGAGAACACATTTCAAGTATCGCATTTCTCTGCTACCTTTCTTGTAATGACTGTCAACAAAATGCTGCCACTTCAGTGAAAGGGTTTGGCCCACCAAAGAGTCAAGTGAGTGCCAGAGCTGTCACGAGGAAAGTAGTGGTGGCAAGCGTGTTTGTGGGAGACACCTCTTTCAGTTCCAGTGAACTATTAGATTGGCTCAGCCAGTCTTATGGGATGGCACCCTTAAGTATGCCACACTGGCAGATGTGTGGGAGCTTTATTAACTCACTTTAGACAAAAAATAAATTACTTACATCTAAACACTGAAATGGCCAGCCCCCAGCTGCATAGCTAACTGTACAGTTTTACATTGCTGGGACCCACGGTTCTTCACAGAGCTCAGAGATCAATTAATCTTTTTTAACGCTGAGTGCATTTTGCTGTAAAATGTTTATAGTGTTGTTTCTCTTCCCCTAATTTTTGCCTCCCCTGAAGCCCAGCTGTGTTAGCTAAGGTGAATTACCCCATGGGTATGAGAAAATTGGTGATTTACTATGGGATATGTAAAGACCCCCTTAAATTTGCTATCTGCAAGTAGAAATATGAGAGTGCGTCCACAGTCCAATAACAGTAAATGTAAATTCAGGATTCCTATTTTTGTAATGAAAATGCCATGATGCAGAGCACTGATCTGACAAAAAAAACAAAAGCAAAAACAAAAACAAAAACAAAAACCAAACCAACAACAACAAAAAAACCAACAACAACAAAAACAAACAAACAAACAAAAAAAACCACAAAAACCCAAACAACCCCAACTCCCCCCAAAATAGATCCAAGCCCAAAACCAACCAACCAAGAAAGCCCCCTTTTGCAGGTTCAGGTTTGTTAGAGGGCTGATTTTGCATTGCTACAATTTATACCAGATTAGGCATCACCTACTTTCACACAGCTGGCAGAAAGTTCTAAAACTGGTGTAAACTGTTTTTTTTATGTACTCTGGCTAACTCCATACAAATGTTACCATA
Source organism: Agapornis canus (assembly GCA_036873685.1). Lineage (NCBI taxonomy): Eukaryota > Metazoa > Chordata > Aves > Psittaciformes > Psittacidae > Agapornis > Agapornis canus. The sequence goes on along the minus strand of JBAFWW010019848.1, from coordinate 4,245 downwards.
AGCTCATCATTATCCAGAAAAAATAAGTGCTGCTAGGTGAGCAGGTGGTGGGATATAGTAACACAGCCAAAGTGCAGCCATGGGGCAGATGCAAAAGCTCTGAAAATTCAAGTCAGCATCTCTTGACTGGGTACCCATCAACTGTCTTTGTCTCAAGCAGTGTCAGTATGCTCCTCCTAAGGAAACCATTGTCCATCAAGAAAGGAGGCAACAGTGCCATCAAGAATGTGTAGTACAGTTTATAGAACACTACTCATGGTGATACTTTTCCCTTAATCCCTACTTACAAGTAAACACCTTGGTAAAACAGGTAAACTATGACCAGTGGTCAATCTAACGAATGGACAGTAACAATGGGAAAAGCATGAAAAACAGCAATATACTTAAATTCCAAAACCTTGTTTTAATTGAGTATTTCTTTTTTACAAATGACATTTTGCTAATCATAACCTTATAATAATATTCCACATGCAACTCTTTTTTCTTTTTTTAACTTCATTTTGCTAATCACCAAATTGAGCCTCAGTTTTACATCTGATCTTAAGATCAAATTTTATTTTTCAGCACTTATACTGAAAGAGGTAGCAGGTATTTAGAGGATATCAGGATCCAATTCCCCACTGGAAGAAAAGGTCTCTCTCATGCTACTGGTGCACTTAAAGCAGTGACAACATAAAAACAAATGCTTGTTTGGTCTTGTTCTGAAACTGAAGTCTTGCCCTGTGGCCAAGAACCAAATGTGCTACCAGATGAATACAGAGACAGTGACGAGCAATACGAAAGCGTAAGGCTGCCAAGACTGCAGTGTATCACCTTCATATCTAAGGCTTTTGCCTCACTTAGGGAAAAAAAAAAAAAAAAAAAAAAAAAAAAAAAAAAAAAAAAAAATTTTTTATTTTAAAAAAAAAAAAAAAAAGGAAAAATGCCATAAACAAGCAATCTTTTGTCTGGAAACACGTCAGTATTTGTGACTGTACCACAAGAAGCTTAGTACTGCATGAGTATTAGATCTTTCAGCAGAAACCAGACACATCCACTTTTTGCTATAAGGGTTTTCAGTGCATTTTCCATCAAAAGGCAATTAATTGTCTGTGAGGGATTTTGTTTTCTTTTTGGGTTTGAATAGAAAGCTTAATGGCCTTTAATTTAGCTTGAATGGTATGGGCAGGCAGAATTTAGACTTGAAAATAAAGATCATTCAGATTGTTAAAAGTCAGTGTGAAAAATACTAATAAATATTTCTGGGACATTCTTAATATTTTAGCTGGGGAAGAGATGATCTACCCTGAATAAAATCTCCTATACATTAGGATACATTAGAGTTAGAAAGAGGTAAAAGAGTACTTACATGCACTTTTGAGAAAAGGTAATTGCAGTAATGTAATTTCTTGCACTGCATAGTAAATTAAGCTTCACTTTCAATATGGGATACCCATTTTGACATAGTTATCAAAAACAAAGACTTTCTGTACAAGTTGGTTTAGAAAATGAACAGTGTCAGCAAAATCATTATATAAGAGTTGAACTGCATTTACATTTGAGGCTTGGTTGAAAGAAATGCTTTGAAAAATTAAACACCTGTAACCAATATTGCTAACACAAGAATTTGTATTGCAGACAAATTTTATGGCATAAAAGTCATAGTGTCTAGAAGTTTATGGCCCTCTGTAAGCGGCATCCCATAAGAAGCAGAACATTTCCACAGCTGAAGTGCAAAGTTGAAACTGCAAAGGCAGTCATCTGAGTCTCAAATCTACCATGCTTTCTCATAGATATCTTCCAAGTTACAAGATCACGAAAACCACAGTCAGACTCCACAGTCAGTCTAGTAATAGGTACCTCATGGGAGAAATGCTACTGAAGCCAACTAAAGCTTAGGGATGATAACTTTCTAAAACTTGGCAAGATTTATTGCTGAGGTTAACAGACCCTCTCTCCCCTCAAAAAAAAACCAACCAACCAAACAAACAAACCAACCCAACAAAACCTAACCCCAAGCCAACCAAACAACTTCTAAACTAAGAAGGAAAAGGACTAGAAAGAAACCCTCTAAAATACTAACAGGTTAAGAAAACACTACTAACAGGAAAAATCTAGAATGTCAAGGATATGCTTTAGACAAATAAATTAGTGTTTTCCCATTACCATTACTATTCAAATGAAAACATTGATAATGTTTTATATTATTTCTTTTGAAATTCTAAGCTTTTTTTTTTTTTTTTTTCCCTTAAAAAGATTTTTGGGTAAATTGAATTAATTCCTACTCCAAGGACAAAACTGACCTCTTTGCAAACTACAGACATTGCTTCAGTGATAAAATGTAACAGCTTGCTACTACTGCAAAGCCAATAAAGGGCTTTATCACATAGGTCTGTGGAGAAAAATGCATTTCATGGGTATAATAATCTAGATTTCGGACAACCCACATTTGAAAAACAAGATTTAGTTGAGGCAGATAACACACAAGTGCTTATATAGGTTTATATAAAAGTGCCTGTTGTGCTATTTGTAAAGAATATATCTTTGGAGTCCAATCATGAAGAAATGCTTAGACAGAAATGACTATGTGACTCTACCTACTTAAGCTCACAGGGTAAGGCTGACTCACATGGAAAATAAATTCTTCATATCCAGCTTAAAGTTATTTTGTTTCTAAAAAATCCAAAGCACTCAATGGTATTTGTTTAAAAATACATGCATATTTTTATTGGAAGAAAATGCAGCTCTCCAGGGGTAGTTCAGATATTCCTTGGTAGAAGGTACTAATGGAGCAAGTACAGAAGGTTGCCTGCAACTGGCTACTTTTTCTTTTCCCAAATCTTGGCCAAGGTTCTTCTAGATCACATGAAACATGCTGTTGTAGCTCATATGCAGCAGCCAGAAGTAACTCTTTCCGTCTTTCTGTAGTGATTAAGTATTCCTCTCTGCTATACCCACTTGTACTTTATTTAAGAGTAAAATCACATTTGGACAATCACTATTCCCCTGTCCTTGGCCTGCCATGTTATTTCCTTGCTTAAGAGTCCATATGCCACTTGAAGCAAATAGGTCTCAGAAAAGTGAGCATCTAAGCCTAGGAGGAAACATATACATCAGGCCAAGTGGAGCCTGAGAGGAAAATGGTCATGTTTTAAACTGATGGATGGAACAACATATAATCAGACAGATGGGCCTCTCAGTGTAAAGCAGAAGGGTATTGTTCATGGTGGATGGTTTCACAGGAAATACACATGGATGCTGTGGGAGTGTCAGCCCAAGGGCACCCTGATGGAGGGAAATTGCACCCAACCTCACAGAGCCCCCCTAATATTTTTGGAGAAGAGAAGGCTGCATAGAGACCTCATAGCAGCCTTCCAGTATCTGAAGGG
>JBAFWW010019847.1:3491-13981 GCA_036873685.1 Agapornis canus | reverse complement strand
CCTCACCTCATCCACGATCTGCTGCGTCTCGCCAGTAGCGGGCCGGACCGCGGAGGCTCCGCCGCACAACATGGTGGAAGCCGCTCCCTTCCGCTCCTCTCCGGGGGGGGAGAGGCGGGCCTGATGGCGGGGCGGGATTAGGGGCGGCACCGGGCGGGTGGGCCGCGGAGCTGAGTGAGTGCTATTGGCTGCAAGGGGCAGGCGGGCCGGGGGGTCGTGGTACAGCAAAGCGGGAGCAGGTTCCACTGGCTGGGCTGGAAGGTAGAACAGGGGAAAGCTAGAAGCGAATCGCAATAGTAGCTCCTGCAGGACGGCCCCACCGGTGACGTCGCTGTGACAGGTCCACACGAGGGTTGTCCTCGCCCCCACTGCGGCCGTTGTCTTTCCCCCTGTGTCACGTTTCCCAGCAGCTGTCACTGTTTGCTTTACCATGGCAAGTTCCGTCCCTGGGACTCAGTCGTTCACCAACCGTGTTGTTCCCTCTCCCAGGCTGATTTTGCTGTTCCTCAGCCAGCAAACTGAAGGCCATGTGGAATTATCCAACTCTTGAGACCCCCCCTTGGTGCGACTGCAGTCTGAATGTCCAGCTTTTTAGCTTAATTTCCCCCCAAACATCCGGATTTCTTGGAAAAACAAGAACCTTCCTCTCCCTGCAGTATATTTACTGCTATTCAGTAAATATAACCCTAAATTTCACAGCAGGAGGTATTGCATACTGGACTGCCCTCCTGCACTGGTACAGATGACATGGTGAGAAGCATGAAACAGAATGGGGAAGCAGGATTTCATTCCCCTGGAACCATCTCTCTCTTCTGTGAAGGGCAAATAAACACTCTACTGGGGCTTTGGGAAAGCAGAGCTCTGCCAGGTTTGTGAGCAGAGTGGGGATGAAGGATCGGGCTCTTCACTGGCACAGTTCCTTGCCTATGAGCCAAGGTTGCCAATAGAAATCCCACCACAGAGCAGATACACTCTGTTGTTGCTTTGCTGCTGGTTGGTTCAGGAAACACCACAGTGGCACATGCTTTCCAGTAGGTTTTTGAGCCATGGTAGGGGTTGGAGTGGGGATGGGGCAGCCGTTCACATGGGCATTCACTTCTAGTGGGACATGCCAGTGGAGTTTCTCAGGCTTGAGCTTTCAACTGAAAGGTGTTACCCAACATCAGCATTGCCTTGTGTGACACTGGTTTTTGAGTGCCGGCTTTTGGGTGGGTGTCTGAGCAAATCCCTTACTCTGGACTTGGCAGGAGGAGAACATACACCCTCCTCTGTGCATGGGAAAAGGGGTCTGGCTTCAAACCACCTTCATGGAGGGGGTCCTTTTCTGCTTAACTTCCTTTGCATCTAGTGTATGTGTCACTTCAACAGGCTGCAGGAGCAGCTCTCACACAGCATGCGGGACTTGAGGCTTAGAACTCCAGGTGGGTGTGCACTGAGGGTGGATGGGGGTTCCTCAACAAACTGAGCACGGTTGGTCTGTTGCTGTAATATTATGGCAGTTGTTGGAGCCCCATTGTGTGCCAGGCTATAAATTCCTTTCAAGTAGATGTAAAGAAGTAAGAAACATCCAAAGAATGAAAACTACCCAAAGAATGAAAGTACCCAAATGTCAACATTACCTACTGTGTGCCTAGCCAGTGATTATTGTTCTCTAACCAAGGCAGCTGAGGGTAACTTTTAGTTTCTCATGTTGCATGTGTTTGTGCAGTCTTTGGTTTGTGTCTTGTGTCATTTTCATTTCGTTCATTAAGCTCTTCTCTGCTTTCAGTGCTGTTGGTTTCGCTTCAGTTTGGATTTGGCCCGTAGGAAGGATTCACTAGCACTAAAACTGCTGCTTACTGACATGTTGGGAAGTGTGGGACTTAGCCAAGGTACTTTTTTTAGCCCTTTCTGCCACCTAGTGCCTATCTCCGTTCGTGCACTCAGACTGAGGAGACCAAGGATCCCATAACCCAAACTATGCCTAGAAGCCATGGTAAGAGGGGACCGTTTTTTTGAGTAACATTCAGTGGGTCCAGGGGTGGAATGTGGTTTCCAAAACTGTGGCCACAAGGATTTGTGTTTTCAAACTACTTTTTGAGTTTGAAATAGAGCTCTTGCAACTCAAACACTTGTAATTTGCAGGCCTTACAGTTGAAGTCAGATCGGTTCTTATGTGCTGCAATTAAATTTTGAGCCCACTCTGAGGAGGATACAACAGATCACCAAACAGGCTAAAATAACTTGTCTGAATAGCATGCTTCTTGGGCTTCTGGACTTCCATCTTGCTTTCCTAAGGCAAAACCCCTGTTCTTAGCAACAAGTGGAGGTGGCAAAACAAAGTTTTTATGCAGTAATGTCGCCTGTAAGTTTTATTTCCTGCCCTGGCAAAAGAACAACCAAGCAAAAACAGTAACAAGAGAATTGTGGTATTTTCCCTAACGCATTCACATAGTCCTTTCATCTCTGCTCACACTAGGCTGCAGACCTTTCCATACTGGTTAAGACTACCTTCACACTTGATGAGGGAGGGTGCTGACATCCTCATGTCAGACAGTTGTTCTTGCACATGGGATCTGGGAAGAGGGAAATCAGTTCTGCAATATAACTCACCCCCTCCTGCCAGGCTGTTGAGGGGTGCTTTTTCTCTCATCAGGCTGCACCAGATCTCTCTTGTAATGACTCTCTTACTTCAGCCTTTCCAGCATGGATGGAGAAGAACCAGGCATGCCTTGCAAAACCAGAAGCACTTACGTCTGCTTTTGGGGGAGTGGGACAAGAGTAATGAAGTTCTGCTATGCTCTCTTCTGAAGTCCTTACAGTTTTAATTTAGGTGCAGTCCTCCCTTCTTGTGCTAAGTGCCCTCTATTCAAGACAGGCCAGGAGGGAAATAACCTAATAGGTAGCCTATAGGAGCCAAAACATATCTGATTCATCCATTTGTCTTTGTGCATGTCTCAGAGTCCAGGCCTGTACATCTTCCTCATCCAGTCATGTACCAGCACACACACTTAAGATGCTCATCCATTCCTGCAGTCATATTACCACACTTGGAGGCTATTTCTCCACACTTAACTCAATTTCACTTGTTTCATTTGCTTTGTATGAGGCCCACCAGTATCATCACAATTAGCTCAACGCTCTGTGTAGGTGCAAGACAGATTAATATGGCAAAGCACAACACTGACTATGGTGTGAAAGGGTTAGCCATGTATGCCATGTGGAATATTACAGCAGCAACACTTTGTTAAGCATACAACTACTAGAGGCATAATCGATCATGGATACATCTCATTGTGCTCTCACAACGTTCTCTGGGAGGGATTTATAAGCTGTTCTCCCCCTCCATTAAAGCAGGCAGGCTGGAGGTAAAACTACCTCATCTGGAGGAAACCAGTAGGAACCTAGTAGCTTGGGCTAGTGCAATGGAGTCTATGAAGACTATTGTCCAGTATTTCCTGCTGGGCAGAAGGGAGAGATTGGGACATTACTAAATATAAATAGCAGGGCGCTCTGTCACATTAAATACTTTACATGTTCACACCCTTGGCTGTACACAGCATGCAGGATGTTGGGGGCTTTTTTATTTTCCCCATGACCGTGCTTTCCCCAAGTGAAACCGTGTACCTTGCTTTTGGTAGAGCTGGGAGTCCTGATGCACATGGTTACAGATCACATATACTGGATAAAGAGGGAATATTATACATAGTGGGAAAGAGGAATATTATACATAAATGTAAAAGCAGAGTATAGTGGAATTGCCTAGTGCCTCCCATAGTCAGCTGAGTTGCAGTCTGGCAGGAAAAGCTTATGGAGGCAAGGCAGCATGCAGACTTCTGCTTAAGCCCCACCAGAGGCGATCTTCACTTGTCCTTCTGAGATGCCCTGGTTTCAATAAAGCGAAAGCAAATCCAGTCCAAGGCTCCCCAGACACAGTCCTTCCTCTGGAGGCACGTGTGTTACCCTGCCAGTGCTAACAGTAGGGTTTGGTGGGGCTGTGTCACAGGAATGTGTCTTTGTTGTCTTTCCCATTCAGAAGCAAGAGGTGAGCAAGTTCCTCTTGGGGGCTGTTGTGCTTTTCACGATCTTCTTTTGTTAGGAATGTACCGTGTTCTCTGTTACAGAGCCACCTCCAGTGCCTATAAAATTTCGGGAGTTAGCTGATGGCAGGGAAGGCTCCACCTCAGGGCTTGGTACCTCTTCTTTGGTGTCACCCACCACTGACTCCTGCGAGCTGGACTCTGGGCTGGAAGCTGCCTGGAAGCCGGGCTCAGCACTGAGGGGCTCACTGTTCTGCAGGGGAAGCAGGGCTCGGTGCCGCATCAGGCTTTCATCGCTGTTCTGAGCCTCCAGGGAGTTCCTGCGCTTGGCATTCCTGTTGGCCATGGCGTTCTTCTGCGGCTCCTCGAAGCTCAGTGACAGGGTGACCGTGCCGCTCCCGAAGCTGACTTTCTGCTTGCAGCCACGCTGCTGCTGGCGCTGCCGCTCAGCAGAGGCTGGTAGAGGAAAGGGGTCTTCGTGGTTGCTCTTGCTGCTGATAGAGGAGGAAGGAGTGGATCCGGTGGAGCCCCCCAGGCTGTTGGAGCGTTTGCGTGACACGTTGCTCCGTCTCAGCGTGGCCCTGGCAGCCACCTTGAAGGCATGGGCAGCTGTGCTGCAGCGCACCTCCTCGATCGTGTTGCGGGAAGGCTTGAAGAGGATGATGTAGACTTTGTTGAAGAAGATGCAGGCCAGGAGCCCAAAGCTGGCAGCCAATATCGCAATCACCTCCACAGCAGAGACAAACTTGCCATATGTGCTGGCGTATGCAGGGATGAAGGAGATCCACACAATGAAGAATATTAGCATGCTGAAGGTGATGAACTTGGCTTCATTGAAATTCTCAGGCAGCTTTCGAGACTTGAAGGCGAAGAAGAAGCAGATGGCTGCCAGGAGACAAGTATAGCCAATGAGGAAGCCAAGGGCCATCAGGGAGCCTTCATGGCAGGTGATGAAGATAATCTCATCCTCCAGTTCATGGTTTCGGTAACTGGATGGCGGAGCCGTGTACAGCCATATCACACAGATGACAATCTGTACAAACGTGCACAAGAAGACCAGGAGGAACTGGAGGTTGAGGCCCCACCACTTTCGATGGAGGCTCGTGGGGATCTTTGCCTCAAAGACAAGCAGGACACGGTTGGTTTTGACCAGGATGCAGGAGATGCAGAGGACAAAGCTGATGCCAAAAGCGGGCTGCCGCAGACGGCAAGTCCAGTTCTGAGGCTCACCAATGAAGAATAATGAGCTGGAGAAGCAGCAGAGCAAGGAGAAGAGGAGGAGGTAGGACAGCTCCCGGTTTGTGGCCTTGACAATGGGTGTGTTGCGAAATTTGGTGAAGACTCCCAGGACAAAAGAGGTCAGGAAAATTCCCAGCACAGCAAAGAGAGTCAGAGCGATCCCAAAGGGCTCAGTCCAGGACAGAAATTCTATCTGCTTGGGGATGCAGGATGTGTGGTTCTCATTGGACCAGTAATCCTCAGGGCACTTGTCACAGGCACTGGCATCTGAAAAGGAAGTGACAGGGAGAGGGATGGTTTGTCACACTGAGAAGCTGACATGTGGGTTGACATGAATTGCAGCTACATACCAGCCTCCCTCTTAAATACATGGGGTGTTCCCTTCAGGTGTCTGCAGACTCACAGAATCGTATGTTGGTGTTTCAGAGTGTTCTACACTGAAACAACTGGCCTCCCATGGGCAGGAGATCGCAAGGCATGCTTAGTTCCAGCTTTAAGCTGGAGAGTCCTGCCTCTGCACTTGTGTTTTTGGAATCCATTTCTTGGCAAAACTTTGCAACTACTGTAACACAGGCACTGTTCCTCCTCCTTCCTGTTCCTTCATTTTTATATCTACTTCTCTCTGTCTTCATACCTCTCACACTTTTATCATCATGTGAAACATCCTGCATGTCTCTATTACAGAGAAAATTAAAAACGTGCCTGCCTCCTTTAGTGCTTTGAGTGCCCATTTCATATTCTACACAGGCGAGTCTTAGAAGTGTTTAAATTGCTCTTTCCCGAAGGCAGGGAATGCCCTTGACTCCCAGCACACTAATTTCATGTTGGAACATCAGGGGAAGATGTGTCTTAAAGATACCACTCTCCCCACACCCAGCAAAGTGTCCCACTGGTACTTTCAGAGGGAAAATTGATGCCTCCATTTCTTTCCCCTGCATGAAACTAGTTGGGCCTGCTGGGATGGCAATGTATGTCTCCAATGGCTATCATGATCAAAAGGTAAGGACCTGGTGCTTCTGGTCTTCTCCTTTGATCCAAATGGGTCTTGGCCTCCAGCAGAGGCAGTCATGACTCCTTTGATGGCAGTGGAAAGGGGTTGAGAGCAGTGAGCTGGAAGTCACAAGCTACCTCAGCCTTTAGATTTCCAGCAGGATATCAATGGGTTGCAGTGAGTTCTGGGAACAAACATTCAGAAAACTCCTTTACCAGAAGCCTCCCTCTGAGCTTTGCACCTGAGCACAGACAGAGGCTCAGAGGCTTCCAGCGCAGAGCATGGTGCTGATGAGAAAGACAGGAATACCCAGCTAAGAAGGACAGAGGGTTTCAAGCTCTCTCCTGCAGGGTTGGTTGGAAAGAGCATCTGTAACCTGATACTGCTTTCCTAAGGACTGATTGCCACACCTAAGCTGTTGATGTGAAAAACCGGCACTAGATGCCAAAGCTCAGTCAGAAGGCCCCATCACCATGTGTCGTTTCATTTACATTCATTCAGCCAACACTTTGATTTTTCTTGTGTCTTTTACCTGAAATCTCCTGCAAACTTCAGGCAAGGCAGAGCTGACTTCACACAGCAGGGATTTCATCCACCTCTACCAGAGACAGGGGCAGCTATCTAGCACTGCATCCTAAAGATGTGCTATCACTGTTGTCTTGAGGTGACCCAGAGACCATGCTGCCACAGAAGGGAGTAAACCAGATCTCTCTCCTCCCTCAAGGCTGATCATTCCAGCCTTTTCCTTTGTGTGAGCACTAGAGGTCACACAGCTTCTCATTCTAGCTGGAAATGCAGCCTTCCAAGAGCTGTTTTTCAGGAAGACTAGAGAAGTTGCAGAGAACCAGCGCTGCTCTCAGACAAAGGGTGGGAGCAAACAGCTGCAAGAGAACACAACAGATTGTCTCCTTCGATAACATCACTGTCTCAGCTGGATGAGACTGGTTGTAAAACTGCTCTCTATGGCTATAAGACTGGCAATCACAGGAAATAAAGAGCATTACTGGCAGCTGAAATTGAAGCAGGAAACTGTTAGAAGGCAGTTGCCCCCTCAGCCCCACAGATTTCATTAGTGCACCAAGTGCTAGCTCCCAAAATCATGAGGAAAACACCCAAAGACCCCTATTACACATGACCAGAACTACTTCCATTTAATCTGAAAATGCTTCTCCTAAGCATCCTGTAGTAGTGTATGTTCATGCTAAACCCATAGAATTGCTGTGTGACAGATTCTCCCAAAGAAGAATGCTTGCTCTAAGCATTGCAAGCAGCTTACTGTAGTTTTAATCTCGGCCAAGGTCTGCAAATGTGCACTGGGACCAGTGCTGCTGGAAGGGGTGTGATGAGATCCCAAGTGCTCTTCAGTATGGAGGGAACCAATGTTCTGAAAGGATTTATTTGCCTTCATTGCCCAGCACTGAGGGAGCACTAACGGTGTTGGGTACAGAATTTTTCATTCAGTTCTAAAACTGAGGCTGCAGAACCTGAGTGGTGTGATCCAAGATCCTACTGAAACCACCAAATAAGATGTCCATAGGTGTTTGGTAAGACTCAGAGATTTTGGTCTCTTGCAGTGCCAGTGCTCAACAGAAACTGGTTGATGATTCCGTAAAGGGAAATAATCCTCTCTGCTTGTGAAGTCAGGGATGGAACTGACTTTATTTCTTCATAAAGCATGAAATAAAACTGTGCTAACATGAGGAAAAGATGGAGGCAGATTAGGGTAGGAAGTGTCTCCTTCCTTCAGGTTTTTGGAGGAATAAAAGCTACTGCTACAAGTGCGATGGAGTTTATTTGTGGCTGCCAGAGAGGCTTCCTATATGCAACTTTTTCTCAAGTACTCTTCCTTAACTTTTGTAACTGAGCACAGCAGGGACAAGCAAGTTTAGTGGAAGACAGGATCTGGGGGCCACAGGACTCAACTCCTTTAAGCTTTTCAGAAGCCCCTGCAGGCCTTCTGTGCAACCCCCTGACAAGGCAGCCCCCAGCTCAGCACTGCAGGGAAGTGCTCTCAGCACAACCGCTGGTGATGCCCAGGGGCCCGTGTGGTCCTCTGCAAGCCCAGCACAGCTCTGAGGGTATTACCTGTTTCATCGCTGTACTCCCCGTCGGGGCAGTCCACGCACTCAAAGCAGCAGGTGGGCTCTCCCTCAATGATGCCCTTCCTTGTGCCTGGGAGGCAGTCTCTGCTGCAGTTGGAGAAAGGCACCTGCAAGAAAAGAGCCCAAGGAGGGTTAACAGTGTCAGTGCCCCATGTGCAGCTTTTCTACAGCAGGACCCTGGGCTTCCTCCGATGGTGTTATTGCTTGACTAGCCTCCTGGATGGAGAAGCTCAGAGGCTCACCTCTTTGCTCCACACAACAGACATTCTGCACTGTAGTTCTTCTGCAGCTCACTGCAGTGGTATTTGTTTGAAAGATCACATTAAGGGATGGCAGATCAGCAGATCTTTGTAATCTCTTCTGTGTTGTGGGCACTGCGAACTCATATGTGACCATTGATACAAATACTAGAAAATGGTCATTAGAGGGTCAAATGACAGTTCCCATATGAAATAAAGGCTTTGTTTTTGGAACATTGAGCATCTAAAGATGCAAACTGGCAGCTATATGCAAATCCAAAGGCTTCCAGGTTTCTGCCGTTACAAATGATGAGCTGTATCACCTGCTAGCTGTGCACTTAAGCTGTGTGTGAGTCCACCCGAGCATGGTCATATTCCTGCAGCAAGGGGTTGCATGGATATGCTCCCTCCCTGCCTAATGCACACTGACAATGAGTTCAGCATAGTAAGTAGAAGGCTGGGCCTTCTTACTGAGGAGCACAACCGGAGGTTTGACTCAGCTTTTTCCCAACTAAATTAAGGAAAGAGGTAGCACAGATGAGTTACCTAGCTCAGGGGAGGTAAATGCACAATTTCCACTGCCAGTGAAGTACTATGATCCATACATACTTAAAGGCTGCTCTGGTTGGAAGCCTCCATTCATCTTTTTATAAGTTTACTGCTAGTTTGTCCAAATGCTGATCTCCAGGAACCTACTATATGGATGCACTTAGGTGGTGAGTTCGGGATATGGTTTGGATAGTTCCTGTATGCAGGCACTGATCTCAGCCACAGGGTACGTGAGTACTGCAAGTAAGTTGCCTTGATAGTGGCAACTCCTATGTGGAAATGCCCATCTTGATATTCACCTGCAGCTGAGAGTGGTCGCTGTTGCCTATTACTCTGAAGTATAGGTGCAGCACAGTTTGGAAACACTGTTTGCTAAGCTGTTAATCAGGATTGCATAATTCATTGGACAGATACAAATCCCCGATGCTCCCCACTTGAAGCACTCTTTGCTGTTAATACCTATTCCTTGGGACAGTCTTTCAGCATGCAGTACATTCACCAAGAGGGCTTCACCAGTCTAGACAGTCACTGCTGATTTTGAACAGGACTGAATCAAAGCCCTGACTGAAGTCATGCACTGCTTCCCCATTATCTATTAAGTTGACTGAGCTTCCAAGGAGGAACATTAAATTGGTCTGGCATGATTTCATCTTGACAAATCCATTTTGCTTTTTCTTATCAGTTTATTATCCTGTGTTTATAAAATGTTTAATAGGGGTTTTTTATCTAGTCTATGAGGTTACTGAAACCCAGCTCAATTGTGTGTAATTCCCTTGGCTCTCCTATCTTTGCTTTTAAAAACAGGTACCTTCCTGTAATCCTTTGAGATTACAATCTTGAAATTACAGTCCTTACAATCACCCTTCTCTAATCCTTTGAGACATCACCCATCCTCCACATTGCTCAAAGATAAATTGCTACTGCTTTTGAGATTGCTTTGGCTGCCTTCTTAAGTATTCTGTGGGGAATTTCATCAAGTTCTGCCAAAATGAATCTGTCTCACCTACTCTTTGACTTGTTCTTTTGCAAGTCTGGCCAGCACTGAAGTTCCTGTGTTAGAATTAACTACATCTAATCTTTTTCTGAGGATGGCAGAGGCACAGAAAACTTCTGTGAAAGACTGACTGCTCACTTTGAGCAAAGCCTTTTACCTGGAAAAAAACTGAACTCTATAAACTGACAAAATAAGCTGCAGCAGACACAGGGATCACAAACCCCTCCACTGGCATACAATTTACAGGACACTTGGCAACATCCAGTCTAACTTCTAACAATTTAGGACAGAGAATGGAGGTAAATCATAGAATAATAGAATAGTTAGGGTTGGAAGGGACCTTAAGATCATCTAGTT
>JBAFWW010019846.1:0-12216 GCA_036873685.1 Agapornis canus | reverse complement strand
CAGCCTCACGGCAAGCACCTCGCCCTGGTTTGGCCAAGAGGAAAACAAAGTGCTGCTCGGCTCTCTCCAGCTTTATGGCAGGGGCTGCGTGAGTGAGCTGCCTGCCCACCTTGCTAGCGGTCTGCATTGGTGGGGCTCTATAAACACAGCTCACTTTCCTTCTGAATAGTTCTCTGCTATAAAGTTGTTGGTATCTCTGTCTCTTCATAGAAATCATAGAATGGTTAGGGTTGGGAAGGACCTTGAGGTCATCTAGTTCCAACCCCCCTGCTATGGGCAGTTGGAAGTACCCTCTTGTTCTACCAGTGACCATGGAGTGCACAGTTTAAGATTTATCTAAAGTTAAAATGATTTCTAAAAAGGCTGTTAAAAAGGGCCATAAACAGCTGCTAACATAAAGCCCTCACACGCAGAAACAATGTTACACTGAGCTGTCAGGACTGAGGTTATACCTGCAACGCAGCTCTGAAATAAACACCTAAACCTTGACTTAATCCACAGCAAAGGCTGCCTGTTTAAGCAGGAAATAGAATGTGTGAGTTGTCAGATCCACCTCTGCTCCCCTCCCTGCAGGTATGTTCTCTGCTAAGGTGCCCCGTTAGTAGTATAACTAATGACTGGGCATGCTCCTTAATGGCTAAATGCAGGCTGCTGGAGAGACACAGACCTTTTCAAGGCTTTCCTAGCTCTGCTGTCTTGAGCTGCCCAGCATAGAAAAAGCAGTCTCACTTCTTGGACAAGTTATTAGCCATGCATCTGGATACTGGGGCTGGGGCTGGAGCTGACCCCTCAGCTGCAGCGACACATCAGCTCAAAGCCCAGCCAGCCTTCAAAGAACAGAGTAGGAACATCAGAGGCTGCCTGGATGCTGGAGTGACTTCAAGCTCCTGCAGAGCATGCAGCCCTAAGCACACTAACCAAGTCTCTTTGAGTCGGTTCCCTTTGGGGCTTTCTCTCCACTTTCATGCGCAGCTCTGCACTGTAATTGCAGTTCCTTGATCCTCAGAAATACCCCTAAAAGAAGAAAGGTCTTTCTTTTTCTGGGTGAGCTGCAGTTACCTTACACCAGCCTTAGCCAGTGACCAGCAGACCAAGAGGTCAGCAACAGAGGGCTAAAACCCCTGCAAGCTGCTTGTCAGGAGGCCTGAATGCCTACAGAGAAGCTTTTGTTTCCACCTTGAGGGTTTGCAAACTGCAACAGGTTGAAAAAGTGTGATTTTAGCCCAAAATCCAGGGCAGTTCACTGCTTGCCATTTCCCCTGGGGCACCTGGGAGCTGAGCCCCTTTCTAACTCCAGAGCCCCACTGTTTAGATAAGGGAAATAGGTCATCTCTTAGTTTTGAATAACACCCGTCTAATGTGTTTTTAGCATGAAACCTGAACACTCAAGCAGTGTTTAGGTGAGCAGAGCAGTTACTTTTTCAGGAATGCGCATTTAATCCCTGAGGAATGCTTTGGGAAGCATAAGGAGGCTGTGTGAAACCCATACTGGCACAGCTTGAGGGAAATGGGGTAGGGCAGCACTCCACTTTCTGAAGGAGTCTTGGCCTGTAGAGAGGGAGCAAAGCCCTGCCTTGCTCTGCATGGGGAGAGATCCTCCTTGCCCTTGCTGCCATCTGGATCAGGCTAGAGGGGTGAGATAGCCCAGTAGATGCTGGGTGCGAAGCCCAGGGAAGGAGATTAGAGGCTCGGTTTTAAAAGGAAAGCAACAGTTTTAAACAGTATTGCATCCTCAGGTGGTTTAGGGGATTAATTAGTCTGTTTTTGCACAGCACTTTGAAGAGCTCAAATGTGCAGGAGGCAAAGAAACTGCAGTGATGGGTTCCCAGGTCCCAGCATCACCTCCCTCTCCATCTGAGTGCGCAGCAAAGTAACCCCCATTCCAGCAGGCTTTTCTTGTTGGGGCACCTCTGCATGGGTGGGATGAACTGATGGGGTAGGCAGTCGGTCTGTGGAGTTCAATACTAGTGGTGAGCAGCTTTGCCATGCATGATAGAGCAGTGCAAAGTGCTCTTTGTCCTTCACAGTGGACATAGGCAAGAAATACTCCTGTCTGTCACTGTTCTTAACATGATAAGCACCAACATTTGCAGCTGAGCATCAAAGCTGCTTGAGCATTAGGGGCAGGGCACTCCTGGTTTCTGTAAGGGTCACTGCAAGGTAGAGCCTGTGATTTCTGAAGAGCTGCAAATGAACATGTGGAATCACAACCCTGCTGGAAAGACTTGTACCCCCCAGCTGGTTTGGGGGCACTGGCACAGGACACAGAGCTCCTTTTGTCAAAGTTAATGCAGCCAACCTGATGTTTTGGAATGTAATAACGGAAGCAGAGGTAAGTGTTGCCAGCACCTCCGGATGCTCAAAAGAAAGCTGATACACATACATCTTGGCTGGTGTAGGTGCTCTATCCTTGACAAAGTGTACTTTACAGGCTCAGGGACTTGTAGCTGACCCTACAGAAATTAATAGTACTGTCAGCTTTTTGTGATCTGGAGAAGGGGCTTAAACAGCCAGAACATATCCAGGGAAACCTGGATAATATAAGGCAGCCTGGGCAACATAGGAACTTCTAGTTTTGCTTAGAGCCCAGGTTAGGTCTGATTGCATGCTTGTCCTCTGCTGTTCCACATCCCACTCAGGACCACAGCATAGGCAGTAAGCTGTGCCAGGTTTGGGAGCTCTGGGGTGCAGTGAAGCCCAGCTGGCTCTGCATGGTGCTGGCACAGGCACTATAAAGCCAACAGCTTGGGCTACATGTTCTGTAAAACCAGGTACGCTGCTCTCAGGTGCCATAGAGCTGCAATCACACCCTAGTGCACCAGAGCTAGGGAGTCTTGCTTGAACTGAGCTCTCTCTGCAGAAATAGCTGGCTTGGGTATTTCTGCATCCAGCCCCCAGATAAGGCCCCGCACAGTCCACTTTGCAGGCTGAATGTCATGGCTAATGAGATTGCCAGGGCTCAACCAGCCCAAGCAAACAAAAAATCCCCCTCTAAGGACTTAGGAGGATCATGTGAGGTGTTTTCAGTCCTTGTGTATAGCCATGTCCTGTCTTTGCAGTTTGGAAAGGTGCTCTGGGAAAATCTCATTCACTGCACACCCGAGGAATCATTGAATTGGCAGGAGCTATATCATGTGGCACAGGACGGTCTCCCTTGGCGTATATTGGCTACGGATGCTACTGTGGACTGGGAGGACATGGCTGGCCTAAAGATAAAACAGACTGGTAAGAGAACCCCAACTGTGTGTCAAGAACCAATGCAGATCTCCCCACTCTTCCCTGTATATACTGTGGTGACTCCACGGGCTTGTTGCTACCTCATAGAGAGGGAATTCAGTACATACGAACATCACTGGGGAATTGTGAGGACTCGCGTATCACTTGGTGTTTGAATGAGGGCTTAGCCACCTTCTGGATGGGACCAAAGCTCTTGGGGCTATGTGAGGTGGAGGGCAAAGGAGTAACCAGGATCTGATTCCTGAAATAGTTGCATGTTTATTCATAGAGAGCAAGCCCTGCCTGAAAAAAAAGGGGAGTGATCAAGGTATTTGGAGGGTTGTTTCACTCGGGTCCTGAAAATGGCTGTGATGGGAATATCAGTGTTCATCCTCTGGAAGAAATCCACATAATTGCAAGAAATAATAAACCCCGTTGCCTTCATTGCCTGTTAATTAACACCAAATCGAGCAAGAACAACAGGGGAGAGCATGGTGCTATTTCCCCTTTTCTTTGTTGGTAGGGAAGATGCTGTGCTTATTCCTGAGGCTACAAACAATGAGTCTAGGAGGTGCTGCAATCAAAGGTTTCTTCCTTTGCTATTTAGCATACATTTAAATCTTGAGCATGGTGGACTTTCGTGCTCTGAGCCTCTTATATTCAATCTTGTCTGGGTTGAAACCTCACAGACAGAGCACATGAATCTGTTTACCTACAGTCAATAGGGTGTGCGTTACCAATAGGCAAGTGCAGCCTTTAGCAGAGGTGAAGGCATCTGGGTGTAAAGGTGTAGCTCATTAGGAAGGAAACTGAGCTTTCCAGAGTATCCAGCTGCTGGAGACATTTCACACTGCTACTGAACCAGACTTTGCTGAATTGGCAGGACAGAAAAAGGGTAAAAAGGGAAGAAAAGGTGCCAAGGTTAAAGACCAGCTCCTCTGTGGGTGAGAAAGAAAAGATGTCCCTTGAAACTAGTGAAACTGTCTTCACTGATGTAGTGAGATGTTTCACTCCCAAAGCCCTCTCATTGCATCCCTGGCTTGTATCTATGAAACATTTCATCTATGAAATCTATGAATTCATCTGTGAATAGGAGACTTAGAAATGATGAGTAGCTGCCTACAAAATGTCGTCGCTTTCATGTGTCGAGATTTCTTTTACTTTTCAGTGCTATCTCTAGACTGGCTTATCACCACCTGCAGCAGTGTCTGTAAGGCGGTGTAATTCTTGTTAGGCCTGTACCAGCTCTCATTAACAGGCCTTTAAAGTAAAACATGACTTCACTCATCTGGAGTACTCCTTTCTCTAAAGAGCTAACACCTAAAAGCTGTTTTCCATAGAGGTTGACTGACCCCCAAGTTTAGGTGACTCTGGAAGATTCAAGTGGTCAGCACTCCTGAAAAACAGCCAGAGGGAATAATATGAGGACACAGGCTCATCAGCCAGTGTTACTGCTGCCGTTTGATTTCCAGGGGATATGGTTTTTTATCCTAATGGCAGAAAACAAGACTCTGCAACGGGGAATGCCTCAAAACACCAGGTGGTTTGTAAAAGGGAAGCTTGATCTTTTATGTGCATCCATTATTTTTCCTTAGCTGCAATGCTGGGATGCAAAAAAATACCCCAAACAAAACAAAGAACCAAAACCAACAGAAAGGTTTTCAGTCAGGTTCTTAGCTAGGAAGAACCAGCAATGCCCCACTAGATTTAGCCCTAAAGATTCCCATTTCATGGTTGCTGGAGGAATCTTCTGTTACTGAGCACTGCTGCAGAGCTCAGTGTTGTTGAGTGCCCAGGTCTGCCAAGTGACCACATTCTTCATATTTGCCATTCTAAACCAGAAGGAAAGCAGAGCGGCAGAATGACTGGCCGAGGGTGACAAACACTGTTTCAAATTACTCACCCCTTGACACTTCTAGGTTTGTTTCTGAGACCCTTACAAAAGGAGTAATTTTCTTGTGAGTAATTCAGTCGATCTGTCTAGACAGGGCTAGACTGCTTCCAGCACCTCTCTTCTATGGGAAAAAAAGAATACCATTGAGTGGGTAATCCTTTTATAGGGTTTAATCCACACACTGACTTTGATGTGGTGTTGTCAGTAACTACCATTTCACTCTTTTCCACTCTCACAGTCCCATCACTTTAAGCCATCCTCTCTGCATAAAGTCAATAGATTTCTTTTTCCTTCTCCTTTGTGTTCCCCTGGATGGCTGCCGCACTCAGGCACTCAGTTTTGTAAAGCAGGACCTGAAGGTGCTCAGCACCCCCTTGAAAACACCAAATGCCATGGAAGGCAGAGTGGCTTATGTGAGTTAAAGCAAAACAAAAGGATGCACAGCAGTGATGGTGCTGTTAACTTGACAAACACAATGTGACAAATTCTTACCTTAATGGTATTTGCTGAGCTGCAGGGATCTGGCCAGCTGATTCCTGAGGACCAGCTGGAGCTGTCTGTAGCCATTAGGGCTGTCTCATAGCTCAGACGTGATGAACAGGTTGTTTACTAAGTTGTTTGTTTTCCATACCTGTCGAGCAGTGCTCTCGCATAGTGTTGGCAGGCTCTGTTTGCATGGGTCTAACTGAGGGTTAGCAGATTGTCTAAAGCTTAACACCAAACTCTGACCCAGGTGCAGGAAAGGGCATTCCAGACTGGAGGGGACTATCTGAAGGTGGCAAAGGACAGTGATAGGTTTCATCAGTCTTCGTTCTCTGGCAGTGCAGTTTCAGTGTGTCTGAAAGGGCTGTTTGTCAAATATGAGCCAAAGTTGTTTTGCTTTGTGTTGGTGTGAGCCATGTGTCACCCTGCTGCAGTTGTGGGTATCATCAGGAGGAACTGGTGTAATGGTAAGCAGAATGGTCCTGCAGAATTTATGCACTCCACTGATTCTGCCAAGCCGGATATGGAGCAGCAAGTTCTCACAGTTAGCTAGCACATCTCTCTAGTGCTCATTTGCTTGTCCTTGCCTGATTCACAGACCATTTTTGCTCTCTCCAAGACCTGTTTTCACTTCTCTTTTTCTGTTAATTCCCGCTGTCTCTCCATGAAGAGCAATTTCATTCCCTTGGCACATAGGCTCCTAACCCCTTTCTTTGCCTGTCTACCTTCACGTTGTTCCTCCTCCCCACACTCCTCCATCACTGACACCAACTTTACCAACTTGACTGATTCACTCCCCAGACCTCACAAACCCTATGATTTGTACAGCTCTGCCTCAGCTCAGCCTAATTTGTCGCTCTCCACCACGGCCTCATGTGCTCTGTGTCCCATATATGTGACACTGATGATAGGCCTGCTCTGCCATCTGTCATCCCCTGAGGATGAATGAGACTGTGCTGCAGGTTGCCCTGGGCTACAGCAAGTCCTCCAGATGAGACAAGCCTCAGTTGTAGCTCAGTGCTGTAGTCCATCTGTGTCGTATTGTATGACACACTGTACAGGGACTCAAACACTGGGGAATGCTGAGGCTTTCACACTATTCACAAGGCTGCAAATTCTTCTCTCCTTTGGCTTTTCATCTCTAACCTCTTCAGAACAAGCCCAGGAGTGAGGTGTTACTGGACCAACAAAGATCTGAACCCAAGCCTCTTACTGCCATTTTGTCCAACAGAGCTGGTTCTATGGGCTGAATAAGGTTTTCTCAATTACAGCAATTGCTGTAATTCCTCGTGGGAGAGTGTCTAGGTACGTATATCCCATAGGTCTGAGTCCCATTCTGAAGTCCTTTGAGGAGCTGGCATGGAAAGAAGTACTAGTCTGCTCCTGATAGCCTACATTTCACAATGCAGTGAGTAGTCTGGACATAGTCATCACATAGGTTTCATCTTCGTGACTGAGAGAAAAAAGGCATTTTGTTGGAGGACTCCTCTGTGGGATGAAATTGCTACTTCCAGCTACTAAATTGGGAGCCCATTCAGTAGGGAAAGCACACTGGACTAAATTCAGCCTGTGCATAATCACAGCAGCTTGAATGAAGGCTGAACTGGAGCCGACTGGTCCGATTCTCTTGTCCCTTTCACATGATTCCCCTGATCTCGTTCCAGTGGTTTTATTCGAATTTGCATCAGTGGTTGATGCACTTCAAAACAGTTTTACTTTTTTCTGGGTTTATCACCCCACACTGCTCACCTGCCTCATAGCTGTAAACCAGTTTCTGAGGGGAAAAAATCCTGCAGCCAAATGATGAAGTCTGTGATGGGGCCCTGAGCTCTCGGGTAAAGTACTGGGCAGCTCCTGATGGGTCCCCAGAGAAGCCCTACTTCCTGCACAAGGGACCTTTGTCCTCCTTGCAGGGTTGTTCCACTTTTCCAGAGGGACACAATGATGGATCCAAGACTTCTACTGACTTTTCAGGCATGTTGGCCTCAGGTCTTGAAGACAACAGTCAAGTATTTCAGCTGGATTTGGTAATCTATGGGGAGCCAGCACAGCTATGCTCCCTTTGGGCCACCCCATCAACCTCTTGAACAGATTATCATTGACACTCAAGAGCTTCTCTGAAAGCTGTCTGCCTGTCATTTACCCCTAAGATCAGCCTGCCTCGATGCTTCCCAGTCAGTAGAGCAGTTTCTCTGTAAAGTCCCAGTGATCTTGCAGGGACAAGCTTCTGGAAATGCAGGAGATTGCTCCTCTCTGGCTCCAGCCTCTGAGCTTGCACCATTGAAACAACCTCTGCTATTCGGCAGTGAACATCTCTAGGTGCTGAATATTTTCTTGGTGTGTTTTGAGCCCCTAAATTACCAGAATAAAATAGAAGCGGGGTCAAATGGTCCATAAATTCTGAAGTAATTGACCGTGGGAAGTATGTCACTGACCAGTCTGTGGGACAGATGTCAGCAGCTGAGCTAGTCACCCTCAGCCCCCTCTATGGTCAATGAAATGCAATTGCACTTGTAAATGCAATGGTTTTCACCTATGGTAGCTCTCTGTAGTATAGTAATATGAACTGTGCCCCAGACATGCATACATGGAGTACAGATCAGTGCCTTAGCTGTGGATTTAGGCATCTGAAGTTAACTGATATGAATTCCAGCGTTGAGGCTGATGAGGTTGTAGCCAGCCCTCAGAAACTGGATAGCTCAAAGGTTGCAGGCCCACGTGAACCGAAGAGATGAAGCTGCTTGGTAATGCTAAGGATACAACTCCAAATACAACATCCTAACTCCAGATCCTGGGATGGGTCTGAGCCTGAGCTGGTGAGCCGCGATAACACTCTTCATAGGAACATCCCAGGTCCCTTCCAGTGAGATTAGCATGTATTAACCACACCTGCCTTTCTGAGGGCAAAAGCTCAGAGGAAGAAGCACAGCGGTCATGGGAGCAAACGTAGCATTAATGAGCTCCTGAGCCATGTAGACTTTCACAGGGATAACAGGATGCTGGTTCACCAACAGACCATTTACTGACGCAGTGGGGCAAACACTGCTGTTGTGAGCTGTGTGTGAGTGCAGCGCTCCTCAGTACGTGCAAACACCCCTGAGCAGATCATGCAGGAGGATGCCCAAGATCTACCTTTTATTCCTCCACAGGTGCTGCCACAGGCATGACTGCTGCTATGACAAGGCAGAGAAGGAAGGCTGCAGCCCCAAGGCGCAGCACTACCAGTGGGCATGTGAGCAGAACACCGTGCAGTGTGGTAAGGAGATGCTTGCTCACTTCAGGTTCACTTCATTCCCTCCTTGGCAGGCACTAGGCTGACCTAAGAGCTTTGTGGGCCTCAGGGCCAGGTCTGTTGTATGCTGAGCTGGTTTCAAAGCCGCTTTAGCAGCATCCATTCTCCTGCAAGCTCTCTGCCCATCCCTTGCCTGGATTGCTAGGCTTGCCAAGAGTCCCCAGCTGGAGCTCCAGCAGCACCATTCCAGGTAACCTGAGTCCTCCTGAGGTGGAGGAGTGGGAGTTGGGGCTGTGGAGCCCACACATCAGCCATCTCAGTGTGGCAGGGTCAGATGCTTCTCTGGAGGCTCTGCACTCGTTCCCATTAACCACACCTGCTCTCTCCCCATAGCCGTGTGATGGTCTTCAGGGGTGGTCTTCCCATGGTGGTTCTGGCCCTCCTTCCAGCAGGACTGGTCACTCCTTCACTTACCACTGTGTACTGCTGGAGAGGAGCTGGGCTGTTACATGTGGATGCAAGACAGCTCAAGGGGGGTGCCAGCCTGCACCTGTGTCTCCTCTGGGGCTCCAGCCTAAAGCCCTGGGGCTTCAGCAGGCATTTTGATGCTTGCAGAATCAAATGCTCTTGAGGGTTGCAGGCATACAGCAAGTGTAGGCTGTGCTCAGCTCTACAGCTGGTACCCAGCCAAGGTCTTAAATTGCACAGGCACAGCCCATCAGTGGCTCACACCAGTTTGTTTTGACATACACCAGATGACTTGAGTCTTAGAATTTGTCACTTCTATTTCTAAGTCTCCAAAGAGCTCCTGGTGGTAAAATCCATTGTGGAACACTTTGAAAGGTTGAAAAGAAACATGTGAGAGTAAAACTTGTTCCCATTCCACCCAAGGTACATCTTGAACATTGGAAAACTGTCTTTATCAGAATTCCATATGCTACTGGTATAGTCTTCAGCCTCTCCAGCAGCTGCAAATCTGGTATCAGGTACAGGACAGGGCACAGCACATCTGCAGTTGCTCTTTTCCAAGTGCCAGAACAACCTATTAAGTACAAAGTGCTGGCTAATATTTTAATGTATGACTCCTCTCCCTCCCACTTACCCATATTTCCATAGCTAACCAGTATTTTTCTGCTAGCTATTTTTTATATGGAAAAAAGAATTCCTGTTTCTTTTTGCTGTGAAGGAGCAACCCTCACTGCACATGTGAGAGGTACTACTGAGCCCATGAGACATGTGCAATGTCTGTCCCATAAGAGTGCACAGGGCTGCAGTTGCTCCAGCCTGGCTAATGAGCATTAGTTAAACAAACACCATTAATTCCTTAGACTGATGTCCAGACAAGGCCTGAGAAACATCCATTAACTGCTCTCCACAAGCCCTCATCAAGCTTCACTTCTCCTGACATCCCCCATGGGAAGGAACTCTAGAAACGTGTTCAGAAGGCAAACCTCCTACCCCAGGCTGTGACACAGCAGGTTTTTCTGGGGTGTGAAGGTGTAGTACCTGATCCTAGTCAGACAAAAGAGATATAGAGCAACTCATGGAGCATGAGTGAAGGGTATCTGGTGGGTCCTTCTACACCCTCAGGTTTCCAAATGTCCCTGTGAGGGACTGCTCCTTTCAAAGCAGCATTGTTTTTCCTTTGAAAATGGTCTGGTTTACAGAGGGAGGAGTTAGCAGGGAAATGGCCTGACTGGAGGGAAATGGAATGCTTTTAGCTCAGGCTAAACTAAAACCATTTTCTTTCTTAGCTTCCACCACTGAACTAAGCCCCATTGTTCACACAGCTCTAGAAGTGGGGAGTGCTCTGAGCTGGGCAGATTTGCATAGGCATTGCCAGTTCATGTTTAGGGGCTACTTTCTGGTGCTCTTGGTGACAGTTAGGGTCAGACCTATCAACAGAGACAGCACAGGGGAGGGTCAGATCTACACACATACAATGTGTTGGTCCTTCTCTCCTCCTGCTCCCACAACCTCTGTTTCCTAAGAGTTGCTTTATTATGGAATAGTTCCTGCTAAAACTGTTTCTTGCCTTCATCCAGAATCCCTCATTCTTCGCTCACATTTCCTTTTGCAGATAACCTGACAGACCGGTGTGAAAAAATGGTGTGCCTGTGTGACCAAGAGGCAGCCAAGTGTTGGGGAGCAGCCCCATACAACCCACACTTTGCCCTCTGGCCAGACTTTTTATGTGGATGGACTCATCCCACCTGCCACTTCGGATATGGGGGCCCAGAGTAGGTTTATTTTAGGACCTTTCTCATAACCCTTTGAATCTGAAGGCATTGGAATAAAATTTTACCTTTTTTACCAGGGATAACAATGGTGTGAGAGAATTTCTGTCAGGACAAGGTTTACAGGGAGGAGCGATAGATAGGGTAACATACGTGCTGAAGGATAAGATCCTGCTCTAATCCTGGCCTTCCCAGAAACAGAGGGTTTGGTCTGCAGCGTAGTGGGAACGCATTACCCTTCACCAAATGGCTTTTTTATGGTTTCACATGGCCTGACCTGCCTCCCACACACATGACCTGCAAAATATGCAGAGGCTTCTGCTGGGCTGGCTTGTTAAAACAAACCAACAAAGAAACAAACCATCTCTGTGAAAGGTACACCAGCCCTGGAAGTCCTGCGGCATGCCAGGCTGGAAGCAGAGGGACCCGCTTAGTTTTCCTGGACATGCAGAAGAAGAGGGGACATCAAAGAGGGACAATGCCTCCTTATTCCTTATTTTTGCTTGAAGGGATTTTGCTTCCCACCAGAAGGAAAAGCAGACACTGGCCCAGGGCAGGGCTCCATCCTTTCTTGCATGGTGTGTGTGTGTTTTCCTTAACTTATATAGCCAGCTGTCTTATCCCTCATGTTGCTGCCTCACAGCACTGGGGACCCTTCTGAGATGTGTTCTGAGGTAAGCAGAGTTACACTGGCCAGTGTTTCTGACTTCTAATTGCTAGTAGGCACACCCATACTTCACAAAAGAACTTATTCCCTACCCAGTACACATGCTTCAGAGATGATATAGTGCTCTCCTATACATCTAGGAGGTGCTCTCCTGTATTGACATACCCCCTGGTTACTGATCATCTGGGAATCAAATATTTTCCTGTCAGGAAATGGGGACTGTGGAGAACATTAGTCATGTCAAACAAATCTTTCATCACTCATTTTAAGGGCATTACAGGCTTATATTGGAATGCTAAGTTTTCTTCTGGCAAAAGTAAAACAAAATCCTATTCTTTCAGCCATGGGTAGCTATATTCAAGTTGGCCACCTTTGCCTTTTTGGTACAAGCCTGTAGGCTGGAGCAAGCCTCTGTCTCGTGAGACCCCACTCGGAGCATTGTGTGCAGTTCTGGTGTCCTCAACACAAAAAGGACATGGAGCTGTTG
>JBAFWW010019845.1:0-16871 GCA_036873685.1 Agapornis canus | reverse complement strand
ATAAAAGAAAAAAAAAAAAAAAAAAAAAGAGAGGGAAAGGAAGGCCCTAAACATTGCTGTGAAGTGCCATTTAAAGTTATTTATCACTGTAATGGCAAACCAATCATTACTAATTGTGCCCACCCATTGTCTTTCATGTACACCGACAGGCCATGGGACATTATTAAAATAGGTTCAAACCACTTCAGCTGGAGTTCTGCCCCCCTCCCCTTTCACCTTCCCCGACCCTTTGGGAAGGCAAAAATGGAGTCAAGTGGTTTTATTCCTTTTCTTCCACAGTGGGGCCGGTTCTCCTGCTCTGCTGGGGATCCAGCATTCCTCCAAACTTGAAGCAGTCTGTAAGGATGGTGAGCCATCTCATGTGAGCCTGTGACAGCTGCTGGAACTGCTTCTGAAGCTGGGCTGGAAACACAAGCAGAAACTCACACCAGAAGCACTGTAAGATTGCTATCTCCCGTATATGTAAAGATTTTTCATCCCCCACCTGCCTAGAAAACATCAGTCCCAGTTGAAAGTTAAGAAAACAACAGTGGACTTCCAGGCTTTTCTGTTCATGCATCAGTAAACAGCACTTTTGCTGAACCTGATATTGTATATCTTTGGCAGCTGTGGTTACAATAATATGTCTTGAATGAAATGTGCCAGTTGGAGGAAATTGTCAACTCATTATTGTGGCTAACAACCGAGATACAAATGTTTCAGTCAGAGCAGGAGGCGATTTTGTAAACAAGGAGCAATTCCTAAGGGGATTTTTATAGTTAAAATCAGTCTGAAGTAGACCTGAAATAATTGTAGTGACAAAGGGTACAGCTTTCCTCCAGTTGGAGTTGATGACAACCCCCCATCTGATTTCCATAGGGTCAGGATCATGCCCTTTGAGGAAGCACACCTAGCACTGGTGTATGCTGTGCAGTGTTACATCTGCCCTGCTATAACCTGAAGTTCAGGTCAGCCAATTTAACCTAGTTGATTATATGGCCCAATGCCCTCATGTATGCTGCATTCTTTTACTGGTCCAAACACTTCCAACAGCAGCTTCCTACTGTTGCTGGCTGTGACAGCTCTGGACACACACCTGAACTCTGCTGCCCAGTAACCCCAGTGACTAGATGCTTGCTGACCTACTTTCAAACTCTCTGGTGTTGTTTTAGAGATGCCTCTTGGCTTTGCTGATAGCTGTAAGCACATATGCACTCAGAAAGCTACGCTAAAACCTACGTCCTTGAGGAGGCAGAGGAGGCTGGGCTGTGTTTGGCTGGGAGGGCAAGGAGGAGAATGGGAGGAATGGGACCATTGAAAGCTTTGAGTCACTGGGAGGCTGAAGATGTCTCTGGGGACATGGCAGAGAGGAGAAGCCGAGAAAGGCCAGGCAGAAGGAAGGAGAGGTGGTGGTTGTGAGAGCAGAGAAGGCCAACAGAGACTTTATCACTGTCTGCATGCTGTTTGACACAATTAAAGGGTCATTCATCTTTATCTTCTGAAGGTTTATATTGTCCTTGGTGTGGCATAGAGCTGAAGAGCATCGGTCCAGAATGGGGACAAATGGCAGCATGGGATTAGTCAAGGGCACAGTGTCTTACATAGGAACTCCACAGTCATCCTTGAAACTGATGGTTGTTTGGAAGAAGGAAAAGTGCAAACCAGCAAGGAATTTGCTGAGGCTAGGGACAGAGGTAATAGAAATCAAACTAAGGCCTGGTAGGTCTTTGCAGTTCAGTTGGAATAAAAACAATCCTGTCTGTTTCCTTGGAGAAATTGTCCTTCTGTTTGGTCTTTCTTAAGACAGTGGCTGTATGTGTAATGATGAGGTAAGGAGGATGAAAGATACCTGTTTTGTGATTAAATCATGTACTTTCTGTCATTAAGTAAAAACAAGAAGAGTTAAATAAGAAACCTTAAATCACTACAAAGAACAAGCTTTCAAGTAGGGCAGTAAAAAATGAATTCCTAGTTGCAAATCTCCAAGAATAACAATCAAGAAGTACCTTACACTAAGACTGATGCTTCAGCATTCATTCTCAGCCTATGAAAAATTTAAAATAATCTTGGCCAGCAACCCACTAAGTGGTCATTTGTATTCTATGAGATGTGTGGAACAATTCAAAAAGTAAACAGGTAAATGCTGAATGCTTTGCTTTTTCCCATCCAAACCCAGAATAGGTTATTTGCACATTGTGAAGTCTGCAGCTGGTGCTTATCGCAAAATGAGTCATGGTTCGGAGTCTGAGCACACAGGGCTCTCTGTCCAGATGTGCTGCTCCAGCCTGGACTGCCACCTGGGGAATGCACACAGCACTGGTAGCATTCAGGCACCCCTGCTTTTTGAAACTGGCTGCAGCAGGAGATGCTGAAACTCCCCAGAGGCAGGAGGACCAGGGACAGTCCACTGACATGTGGCACCCCAGCCTCTGCTAGGAGAGAGCTCACAGAGGCATTGAATCCTGGAAGCTGGAGAAGCAGGTTCTGGGATATACCTGGTGGAGGGATAGCAACTATGGAATGGAAATGAAGGAACTGTGGGAAGCTGTCCCTGTGGTCTCACAGATCCCATAGAGCAAGGCTGGTCTCACACAGAGTAGACATTACTGTTCTACAAAGCAGCAATATGCCAGGGGGTGACTTGACACAGATCAATGCATTTTTTTCTGGCAGAACTGAGGTCACAAGCTCCGATAAAGACCACGCGTGCCTCTTCTATTGAAATGGCAGTTTCAAGCAGCCTGCATCAGCAGAAATACTTCTGCCCTCTGAGGTAGTAGTGAAAGCACAATAATTCCAATGGTATGCCTAAGGGAAGAGAGGTTTGGGATTACAGCCATCCTATTAACAAAAAGTTGGTGCCCTTCCCTGCATTGCTTTCTCCTTCCTTGTACAGATGACAGTCCTTCTCCTCACCTTTCTGCATCCACACTTCCCTTTTAGTGATCCACTTGCCTCAGAAAAACCTGCCTGTGCAAGGGGTTATCTCCAGGTTGCTTACAAAGAAACTGAGGCTGTGGTCTGATGTAACGTACAGTATGCTGTTACCAAATAGAGGTAATTTCTTTGCTTCTCTGTTCTCTTGCCTGGTTCCCTTGTGCCTGTTCCTGTTTGTCAGACCCTGCCCATAGCAAGTTTAAATCACTGAAAGTGCTGAAACCTTTACATTACTTTTGGATTTGTTTTCTGCCATTTTCATGAGTTAGTTCAGCTTCTGCAAGGACCCTTAAAGTGACAAGCTAAGTGAGTGAACAGGGACCTCTTAGACAGGGCTGAGCAGTCACAATGACCAGCCCAGCCTTCTAAAAAATCATTTTGAAACAAAATGACTGCAAACCTCATTTGCCAAGATGCTGAGCAACTGGCATTCTTTGCTGAAGCCATTTCTGTTCTGGTGTTGGTGCCACAGGAGATACATAATGCAGTCTGTTCCCAGGCCTTGGTACTGAGGGCAGGCAGTTGCAGTCAGACCATTTACATGGATAACAAAATGGAGAGCATCAGCAGAGGTGACTGTTCTCTTTATAGACTGAACACACACCTGGACATGTGATGGCTTGGTGGATGGCTGATAAAAGATGTTATGAAATAAAATGGAGGTGAATGTTTTCAGCTCAGGCAGCTGGCAGAAATAATGTGTGTGATGTGGGAAATGCACTGCAGCCCCGCAAATCATGTGCAGTAGAGGTGGATGTGAGCTCATTGTTTTCATCCGCAGTAGGACCAGCAGTTAAACTGAGCAGAGTAAAAGAAACTGCAATGAAAAGCCTGACATCTAGCCAGTCAAAAATTCTGGCCTAACTCTTCAGGACAGGATCCACATCTATAGTGGTGAGGTACACAGGCAAATACGGAGGTCCTCCACCTGCAGCATGAACATGAAAAGATCTTAGATGTTTAAATGGGTGTTTGTTTCATACCAGTTTTTCCCACCCTAGGTTACAATCTACTTTCTCCTCTTGGGCAGGTCAGTCCCCCTGATTCCTTCATCTGCTCTTCTAGTTCAAACAGAGGTTGACAATAATGTCTTTGAGCTCATGAACAGGGGTGTATATCTGAGACTAGATTGCACCTTGCTGTTTCCCAGAGGGTTCAAACGGGTAGTATCTTACAGTGTGAGGAGGCTGCTTTGACTGAGGTGGAGTGCTCTGCCTTGTACTGTGTGTCCCTCCAAGGAGAGATATACAGGTATAGCGTGTAGCTCTATCCTGCCCCATGTTGTTTGCCTCATTTATCCAAGACACAGCACGAACCCTTATTTTTAGATATGTTCAAATGCTGCACTTTAGAAAATTATTTCATTCTCTTTGATCTGTTATTTAAAAATGAAACCGAGTTTTTCCCGTTCAGGAACATTTTATTCTGTTCTTAAGCTCAGTTTTTCACTAAAACTGTTTGAGAAGACAAACCAAAGAGAGATCTGCAGACCTTGAGAGGAGATTCTTTGTGTGAAAATATTGATTTTACCTGACACATGCATACGTGAACAAAATTGTTCGGGTGGTATACATGTAATCTCTATTGTAATCATTCTTCTTGCCTGACCTGTACAATTACTGATCTAAAATGGAATAACTTCCATTTCTTTTGGTGGCTTTGTTGGTCTGCTGCATTACTTGAGTTTGGTTTTTTTTTCAACTATGATCCTTGTATAGATAGAATCGAACCTCCCTCATTTGACATGACATGAAGGGTGTTAACATTTTCAACTTAAAGACTGCCAGCATTAGGAAAGGTTGCAGTTAATGTGAGTATTTATTGCTCTTCACTAAAGATATAGTGCAATACAGAAACCTATTTTCTTCAGATACTAATTAGACAGGTACATAATTAAACATCTTAAAAAATGAAATAGGCTAAAAATATCTGCCCATAAATTAGTCATTCAGTCCATATTAATAAATAAGTTCTGGGTGTCAGCTCGCAAAGTTTTCCCTTCTGTAGCCTGACCACCGGTATGCACATTGCAAACACATCAGACTCCCCATCTGCACACTGCTCCATTGCATTTTTTTGTGCTCCTGGATCTCTGCACCTTGTGTATGTATCGAACCTGATCTAATTCTTGCGTGGACATCTTGGCATGTGGGCTTAAACAGAAATGACACTCCACATATATATATTGGAGACAGAGAGTGAAATGGTACACAGTGAGACAAAGTATACTTTTTGAGATGAAGGACTGGGAGAGGCAGGTTTGAGATATTGCACTTCTGGGCATACACACGCAACATCTTTAAATTTGATTTCCACCTACCTGAAAGAATGACTGACAGGCTTCATGACAGTGGATTTGTGCAGAGGGACGGGGTGGCTGTGTGTAGAGAATGTATAGGGCCACATGTCAGACCTTTCTGAGTGCTTCTTTGGTGTCATGGGGCCAGGATTTCATTCCCAAAGCTATCTGAGAAGTCTTGGTGCTTGTCTGTCATAGATGCACTGTGCTCTTGGGGAGCTAATCCACTTTGTCACTTCCTTCACCTTTGCAGAGTGAAGACTGTGCATGTAACCCACCCAAGTAAACTGCTGTAAGGATTCGCTGATATTCATACAGAATTAGAAAGTTTATGCTCCAAAGGAATATTAGTAGCTATTCTTAGCCAGGTTTCCTAAGGAAATTCGACTCTTGTGATCCCACTGTGTTTGCTTTACTACTGTGCAACCCTTAACAACTATTGAAATATCAATTTTAAGCAAATTTAACACAACGGTAGATACTCTAGGACATTGTGGGCCTACAACTTCTCTGGAAACAGGCAGGTACGTAGAGGAAAGGCAAGCAGATTAGTGCTGTCACTAAAGGAAAACCTGCAGTGAGAGCACAGTCAAGTAGCAGGCACTAGAGAATCCACTTAGGACATGGTCACTGGAAAAGCTGTGAGCAAAGCCCACAGTTTATACAACAAAGAAGTGGGAACAGTGTAAGAACCCTTGCACAAGAAAGTACTTGTTTAATTTGATTAACTTAAATGATAGAGAAAGGGCAAACTGGTTTTAAAGTAAAAAATTACCCCACTTCTCCACTGGCCTTTTGCCCTTTTCTAAAGCCTTGCTCAAACTAAATCTTAGTGAAGGTTCTGAAATACTTAGTTACTGACTTTCCTTTTCTTCTCATTTTTTTCTTGCTTATTTCTGGACTGTGGCCAGAATGGGAAACAGATTGCTGAATACAGTAAAAAAAACTGTTCTCAAGGTACTTTCATGCCATCTGAAAGCTAGAAAAGCTGTAAATCTTGAGCTAACCTGCTCTTGAAACCTTGAAACTTGCTGATGATGCACTTCTCTACAGTCTGTGCTATGAGGTAGAACTGCTGACTGTTTTTGTATTAGCAGCTCTCACCTTACCAGGGCTGGCCTGGAGGAACCAAGGTAATATTGCAGTTCTGTGACAGCACTCAGTGCTGCTACTTTGAAATGTGTAGGCTTAACACCAGCCAGGCTCTCTGCTGTATAGTCTGTGCTATGCCATTGCCTCCGTCTGTTTTGTACCCCGGTGTCTAAGTGCTGAAGTGGCACTTAGCTGAAAGGTCTCACAAATTCAGTTTTGGAGACAAGAGATGGATTTTTCCTCCTACTTCTCTGCATCCCATCTCAGAGCAAAGAGGTGTAGCAGAGAGGAGCTGCTACATGTGCAAAACCAATGGAGGACTACACCTGTGTTAAGGGCATGCTTGGAAGTGGGTTTTATATTCCCATAGAGAGGCATGGAAGCTCCTGCTACTTCATGTTGCAGACCCTATTACCATGTCCTACAGACCGGTTTTCCTTACATTGGACAGCAGGATCAGGTGAGCTGAGAAAAAACAAATTGTTCAGCTTGCAATGCTTGCACCCTCAAACTCTCCAAATCTTGATGACTCTATCAATGTGTCATAGTTTTATTATGTTGTAGTTGTTGGTGATACCATACTTTTTTTAATCAGTGTTGTGAAACTTCCAAATAATAATACCATCTAAAGAGTCATGTTTACTCATTCCTTCAGGTTGTTTGGTACATCTTTTGTCTTACTTTGATTTAAATGTTCAAGATACAGACTGTGCCTTTGCAAGGTTATTGTGATCCTCACAATAACACATCCCTGATGACTGGCAGGATCTCAAGGAACTGCTGTAACACAGATAATGAACAATGTTTTTATTAAAACTCCTGCAGGATTTCTAGCCAATTTTCAAGATCATGTCAATAAAGGTAGTTTAGATAAATCTCAGAAACTCACAATTTCCTCATATCCTGGATGGGTGTCTTTTCCATGATTAATATAAATTGGATTATTGGTTTCTGTTTTTCATAGAGTACAACCAAACCTAACAAAGGGGAATAACAAATTGTCACAGAGTGCAGACTGATTCCCACCATGCTTACTAGAAAAAAATCTAGTTCCTTTGTTCTGGGTTTTATTCATCTTGACACTCAGCCTCATAAGAGATTGGCTTTGTAGTCTTTATTCGCACAGGTAAGTTTGTATTCACATGAGAGCTCTGTTGATTTCCTGGACAACAGCCTTAAAGAAGTAAGTCCTGACACTTCTGCTGAGCACTGAGCAGATGTGTAAATAAAAATAAACTTAAATAAGATATGTATCACTCAGGTCTGTGCTGTGTATTCATTTGGAGTACCACTTGTTGATGTGTGTCAGCTGATCTCAGAGCAGCATGTGCACAAGAAAGACTGCTCAGCAACAGGAGAATGGATCTGGAAGGAAGAGTGAAAAAAGCCACAGAAAACTAAAGAGACATTTCCCCTCTTTCATTGTAGAGGAGGCACAAACCATTTATTATACGTGGTGGTTGGAGAGACAGAAGAAAGGGCTGTTGAAGTACCTTGAGAAAGCCACTCATGAAAAGTTGGGTTTTATTTACTCCATCTTGGGTTGATTCCAGCCTACCTTCTTTATGCTCACAGCCCCTTCTTAGGCTGATTAAACGTTTGATATTCTAGTATTTGATCACTTCTGTAACTGATTCTAAGGACTGATGCTCTGCTGATGAGGCACTCTGCACAAGAACACTGCCTAATAACTAATAAGACAATAAATATAATAATAAAAATTAATAATAATATATAATAATATAATATATAATATGCAATTATATATTAATTATTATAATCATATAATAATAATAAATTAATAACTATATAGAGAAACAAAGGACAGGATGGTGCACTTTATTTTCCCCACTTTAGAGACGAGGAATTGGACCTAAGAGAGATTAACTGGTTTTCCAAAGCCAGGAAGTAGTTTTGTGTTTCCTGATTCCCGAACTACAACTTTATCCACCCCCTTCCTCTCAAGTAAATGAAAACCTTTATGAATTACTGATGCCATTGAGGTCGTAAAGTGATGGGACATAGGTCAGTAAGAAAACAGTGATTTGTAGGCAGGGAATAAACATAAACTGCACATTTAGCTGTATAATCTCTGACCATAAATCAAAATTGCTTTCTTTCTTCCAAGGGAAGATGTGTGCCTGCTCTTTCTGTTGGAGTATTTTAGTGAATTGGGTTTGAAAGGTAACTTCTCACCTCTAATGGGTATGTGTTACTGTCTAAGGTTCAGTCCTGTATCTGTTTTGGCTGAAGTAATGCTGGGCAAATGACATGAATTCAGGTGAATGCTCGAGTCTATGACAGCATAATTTGCTACTTACTGTTGCCTGTCCCTGAACTTTCAGATGAGAAACATTCCAGGGGAAGGAGAAGGCAATGAAGATGTTCTTACCATTACCCCCCCTAAAAAAAAATAAAATGGAGAGTGCTTGTGCCAAAGATACTGTAAATTCTCACATAATTTCTGTAAATGAGTTGCATTAGAAGACTCAACCATTTAAGTTATGCAAAATCAATATGCTGTCATCCATAGATATGAGTACGTCTCAAGGACACTTTCATTTCCACAGAGAAGGGTGATGGTAGTTGGAGTGCTGAAGGTTTACCTTGATAACCATGAATCTTCATATAGCCTGGTTTTCTTTTTTACTTCCTTTTTTTTTTTTAATACAATAACAGTAATCAGAGGACCCTCACAAACAGAATTGTTTTTACCAAGCTTTGGTAAGAAACTTGAGGTTTTGGTCTATTTCTTCCTACAGTCCCATTCCACTTGATTTTATTGTCAGTATGTTCTATGGCAAATATGATTTTCAAGTGTTATACTGTATTCTGTGTGATAGGGCCGTCCTGATCTGTTGGTTTTGTTTAAAAACCACAATGTATTCAGAGGAACTGAGTTCTCATAGGCATGGCACAACTGGCAGCCAGGACTGGTTTATCCTTTGTTGTAACTGTGTGTTTTACTGTTACTTGTTGCTCACAGGGCAATACAAGCTCTTACCAACAACAAAGTTGGAATACATGGTGCTTGCTCACCGTTTCTATTTTCAGCCAGTTGTCCACCTTTCTGAATTTCAAAGTGAAGTAAATCTGTATTTTAATGTGCAGTCTACTCTTATTCGTGCAAAGACTTTTTCCTTTCTCCTAAAAAAACCCCAAACAAACAAAAAAACCCCCCAAAATTGGCAATGTTCTTGAACATTTTGGCTCATCTAATCCACTGAGAGTATTTTTCAGGGAAAACAGGGACCCAGTAATTTTTTCTATTGTAATTGGAGAAGCTAATACTATACAGACAAGTCTGGATCTTTTAAAAAACAGTAAACTGCTGTCCTCTGAGATAGATGATCTTAAGGTCCTTTTCAACCCCAGCTACTCTATGATTCTATGTCTGTGACAGCTGTCTTCTGATACGCAGCGACTGTGTTTGCTATGGTGAAGGATTAATGTGCAATTTATATTTCCCTATATCCTTTGCTGTTGTATATTTTTATGGTGCCATTTTTATTTATTTCCTCCCTGAATTAAACTTCCCCCGTATTTCCTACCTGTTTTTTATGGCTTTTTCTCCACTTCAGTCTTACTGATAAAGTGAAGCACTACATTGTATAAGCCTCCTGTGAGAACTCATTTGGAATACCCCATGTAACTTCTAGCTAGGAACAGACTCTTGCACAGGTGACTGGGGAAAGGGAAGATTATGATATGATAGAAAAACAGAAGATCCTAGCTTGCTTAGCTTCACAAACTGAAGGCTGTCAGGGAATATAACTGCTCTCTGTGCATCATGGGGTTAAACACTAACAAGGAAAAAAGGAACTTTTAATGCAAAGACTGATGTTGACTGGTAAGAACCACATGAGAATAGGTTCACTATAGATATATTAAGCCTTGGAGTTATGAGAATGTCCCTACAGCAGTGAGGTTCTACAGGTTCTACAGGTCCTACAGGTCTTCCCATCAGAATGAAGAAGTACTAGCTGCTTCCAGGTGGAACTTCATAGTTTTATGGAGGAAGAAATCATGACCTGGTGCCTGAGGTAGTAGGAGACCAAAGTCAGTGAGGTCGGAGGTTAATTCCGGCTTGTCTGTCTGGGGACCTCAGGTCCAGACTGTATTTTAGATTTCTAGAAGAGACTGGAGTGTTCTGTCTCTAATACTATCCCACAGAGAGCTGGGAACAATCCAGCTCAGCCAAAAGTAGAAAGCAGCTTTTGATCAGTCTCTGCTAACTGTAATGAATAGACACCTACCTTCAGAAACTTGAATTTATATGTTGGCACCAAAATTTTGTTGTACTTTGAGTTAATTAATGGCATAGACCATGGGGTCTTGACACATCTGGCTAAGGAAAAGTGTTTTGTTCCATCTGAGAGGCCAGTAAGAAATCTGCAGGGGCAGGTAGATATGGTGTAGGACCTGCAGAAGGCCTGCTTTCTTCTGAAAGAGCAGCCAGAGATTCATCAGACATGAGAGCACCTTAGAAAGCACAAGGTGTCTACATTTAGGCAACTGAACTGGACCCCAGAGGGGGGTAGCAATGAATCAGCAGTAATAACTTTAATAGCGTTCACATTTCTCCTTGTCTCCTCTCTTCTTTTTCTGGATTGCTGTTGTATTTGTCTGAAATTCTGTTGTATTTGTTGGCTACAGCAGTTACATATTTCAGAACAGACTCCAGAATCTTGAAAAGCAAACATAATTATGCACGTCTAAACTAAAAAGAAATCAACTGCAACTTGCCTTCCCAAGTAAAGGTTTCCATGTGCAACGGGCATGTGAATTCTCTCTGTACAGCCCCAATCCTTCTGCTGATTTTTCACTAACGTTCTCACAGTAAACTAAGCATTTTAAGATTTACTACCAGGCTTCTCAATGACACCACTTAGTTTCTTCTTAGCCAGCAGAAGTCTTCTCATAATGTAGGGCAAGAAGGCCTACTTTAAGGAAGGGCAAACAGCACCAAAAGGTAAAGAGCTGATTAGCTGCAGGATCCTGGTTGCCAACCATTGTTAATATGCTCATTTTTGGATTTGTCTTTGGGGCTTTTCCTCCACAGTGATGTTAAAAGTCTTGGCAGATGTTAAAAGTAAACACATTCGGCAGCATTTGTCTCCTCTCTGTAGGGAAGGAAGGTGTGACTGATCACCACCTTGCAACCCCTTGGTAAAAACAATCAGTGTTACTGAGGCATGCAGAAGGGGAGAAATCCAAGCCAGACTGCAGGGAGGGCTTCTTGAGGGACCAAGATGGGAAGAAGAATAAGACAAAAGATTTAAGAATAGACAAGAGATTATGCAAATATGAGCTGTGAATAACATCTTGGCAGTACAACCCCCTCCAGAGATAACTCACCACCTGCATTTCTCTAACAGGCACCTCCAAGTCAGTAAGACAAATGAAGCAGTTTTTGAACAAAAAGGGAAGGGGAAGAAAGAAAAATCAGACTAAGCACTCTTTAATTCTGTACATGTTAAACTCTAAATGCTGCCAAAAAGCCAGTAATAAAATTTAATTCTTTCTGAGGACATGACTATCAGTCATCCAACCAAGAATCAAAGTCTCCTGGGAGTGTTTCTTCTATCATGGGGCTTGAGTAGACTTGACCCCCTCAGCATTTCATATTTCATAACTGAACTCTATGTCCCTCACACTTTTAACATCTTCCTAGATTAAAAAAGAGCATTAATCACTCTTGTCTCAGAGCACTGCTGAAGAGGGAACTAGAACACCAGGTACAGTTTCAGAGAGGTCTGGTGGATTAAACTGATTCGTGTCTCGGTGCGTGTGTTAGTACCTGTTTGCGTCTGTACCACTAACAAACAAAAAAACTCCCTGCGGGAAAGCTGCAGACTGCAATACATTGCTCCAATACATATGAACTACCACTACCTTAACAGTTTCACTGCAGAGTCTGTGGCATACAATTGAGCACCACGTGTCCACAGCTTATCACTGGAGAAGTAAAAAAAGAAAAGGCCCTTTTTAACTGGGTGCTTTGTTATGATTTATACATTTCTTTTTTGAATAGCCAGGGTTTATCTTCTTCAGCTGCAGGAACTTAGAGCAAATGCTAAATGAAAACATCAACCCAGCTCTTGCGCTACTGCCTGACACAAACACGTCACTTGATATTTAAGTATTTATTTATTCATTTATGTTTTTGTAGTCTTGTCTTAGGTGTGGAACCTTTGTATTTATTGTAAGAATAGTGACAAAATGTGGGAATGGGGCAGGGGGGTGGGGTGGAAGTGTGAACGTAAATGCAAACAAAAGAAAAGGCAGCAACACCAGAGATGGATGAATGGTCCTCACAGAGTTGGGGCAGTTGTCTGAGGGGAGTGGGGCTGTGCTCCACAGACCATAATGAGGGCAAGCCCCAGACAGGACCTGGCTGAGCCACGCAGTTGCCCCAGGACCGGTGGGGTGGTCCTGCCACCAGCAAGGCTACAAATTGCCGTGGCTGTGAGGCTGATGGAGAGTGGGGAGGTATTGGGGGCTGGGGGGGGAGGATATCTTCTTACACTTGGTCGATCCACAGGGAGAGCGTGGGGCTGGGGGGAGCAGTGGAGAAAGAAGGGGACAAAAGCAGTGGCTGGGGCTGGCTGATGGAGAGGGGTGCCTGGGTGAAATCCTTCACAGCACCAGGACACAAAACCTCCTAAATCTTCATTGGAAATCTGGAGGAGGGGCTGGGTGCAGATTGCCAGGAGAGGGGATTCAAAAGCCCCTCTGAGGTCCACAATACCTGAAATGAACTGGAAGGGATGGGGTGGGTCTGGGAAGCAGATTTCCTGCCATAACTAAAGCCCCTTTTCAGCCTGCTTTGCAACAGTTTTACGATGTGTTAGAATTTACATTCACGTGTTGTTAACCATTCTTTGGTGCAATGAAACGTTTTATCTGTCTGACCTCAACCTTTGCCATATGCTGGTGCAAACTGTTCAACTTAAGCCTGGACGAGTTTAAGAAAAGGAGGATAAAAAAAAGAAAACAGGGAAGAAAAAGGAGGGTCCGAAAAGCACATTGCTGGGTAGGCTCTGTTGTTGCTCTTGATAGCTGCCTTCCTCTCTGCTTTCCATGGAAACGTTTTGAAAGCCAATTCCAAAACAAGAAAAAAAAAAGAAAAGAAAAAGATCCACGCTGATAAATGAATAGTGGCTTGAAACATGCCAGCTCTTCACTAATTGTCCGCTTTACATATGCTCCCTCATGTCTGGCGATTCCTTTTATATTGTGGAGAGACAGCAATGAAACTTCATTATACTGCATTAAGGAGAGGTGTATGGAATGCATTTGGAATTAACCTGCATGAGTTTTATAAGGTTTTTATTTATTTTATCCTAATTTCCTGATTGCTTTCTCAGCTCAGTTCGTTTGAAAGAATGAGTGATGGGGATTATGGAAAGGGAGTGATAATTTTGTGAGACAGCCTGGTAATTCATAATGAAAGATCCCATTTTGTGAACCTGAAGATGTGCCTGGTTAACTTGCAAATTCTACCCTATTTCTCCCAGGGACCTGCACTGTGACACTGCCCCACTTTTGCTGTTTGATTCCTCTGAACCTATGTTTATTGACTCGTCTCTGCATTTTGCCTCTGGTGTCTTGATGTGGTTAGGTGATCCTTGCCTTGTGCTTTGGGTGGACTAAGCATTCCAGGGTGTGCTTCTTAATAACTTGTGTGACAGATTTTCATGGAATTGTCATTATTTCTGTACTGAGAAGCATCAGTTTTCCTTTGTTCCACAGATATCTCTGAAGTCTGAGAAGAATGGCATCACTGAGGAAACCTGGCTTCAACTAACCTCCTTAATGGTCCTGGGCTTGTTCCTAAGGAGGATGTCATCAAAGGAGCTGTAATGTAATCGTGCTCAGCAGGAGCAGGACTTTGGGATCAAAAAGGCTTGAGTAGCCCCTGTTCAGCTGTGAAGCCCATGCCTGAAGAAGGTGCTTTAGCACATGCCTAAGACTGTTTATAAGAAGGCTTTGAATGCTTGAGGATATTAGATTATAGGCAAATCCTTGGTGAATAAACTGGGTGAAACACTCAGGTTTCTGGAAGTCTCCAAATCCTCTTATATGTCTGACTGTTGCTTTGTGAATCTCTGTCCTGGGTTCAGTGGACAACCTCCCTCTGTAAAGCCATGGTGGCTGTGGGAGGCATTCAGGTAAGAGAACTCACAGCTAGATAAGGCTCATATACTTACTGTAATAATGAATCCCCAAATGAAGAACCTAATTATCTGTGTTAGCACTGTGAGCTGATACAGCCCATCAGTAATCCCACTGTTGGGCCAGTCATTGCTGCAGCCTTTTGCAGTATATATTGCTGCATTTCATGGTATGTGGCATGTCTCTCGGGGAAATAAAAATCCTTGCTGCTTTATGTGAAACCCTGCCAACCCATCTCACATTTTTGTAAGTAATTCCCATTCTGCTGTGGTCTATTACACATGATGTTTTGAAAGAGTTAATCAAAATGAAGACCACTATCAATATTTTATTTGTCACAGCTGAAAAGCTACATTTATAGGTCAGTCCATTCATTGATTTCAGTATTCAAGGCCCTTCAGGGGTGTCTAAAATCCACTGATGTTTCAGAGCGCAAAGTTTTCTGTTTGGGTTTCTGATAAAACAGAAAGATATGTCAAACCCATGTAACAGACTGTGGATCTGATTTAGCACTGTATGCTTCCAGTCTTTGCTGGTGTTGACTCCAGTGATTTCATTGGAGTGGACCTGCATGGTATTGATTTAATTCTTATGTCAATGTGACCCTCCAGAGATGTACTTCCCTGCTTGTATTCCCCCCTCAGTTCAGGAACATAATCAGGATCATAATTAAGAACGATGACCTGATTCAGTCAGGCATAGAAATACAAACCAGTCTTGAAGTTTCCCAGTAATTCTACTGACTATAGTGGGGCTGCTTTCTTCCTTAAAGTCAAAGTATGTATTTACACCCCTTGCAGATGGTAACCTATGTATTTAGGCTCACTCTTGAATTCTGTGAAAGTAGAAGTCTCTTGACTGGCTATAACAAGCTTTGGATCAGGTCCATAAATAGGAGAAGCTTGGTAAAAGACTTAAGGAGGCTCAGGAGCTAAGCTGCAGCTCCTCCTCGATTCCCACCTATGCAGTTCTATTTGCTTCAATTAACTTTTATGTTTGCAACTGGAATGGATGGAATTTGATCAAAGTCTATTTCAGAGTACATTCATGGAATTGTCTACAAACTTATTACTTTCAGAGAGCAAAGTAGGATAACGTTGTCTGTTCTAACTGCCATTTAAATACCTGGTGCCTCAAAAAGCATACCCAGAAGGGTTCAAATGTTTGTGTTTAAGTGTATTTTTCAGGTAAAAACTTGTCAAGCTGCAGTACTGGTTGCAGGCTTCTGGACAGAGAACATGGTTTAGAATTAAATACCCTGGAAACAGTCTGGATCCAAGAATAGGTAAAATCTGTAGGGGAAGACACCTAATTATGACCATTATCCAAAACTATATGTAGAAATAATAAGGGAAAAATTGCTCATCTCATTGAAATGTGATTTTTTCTAATGGCAATAAGAGATTTTAAAACCAGACAAATATCAGAAGTTGAGCAATCAAAGTATCCATTATCAATATTTATATTCTGGTCAAACTAAAGGGAAATGAGAATGAAAATTAGAAATGCACCTATTGTAATTTGATTTGAGCAGTCAACACTGGTAAAAAGCCTAACTGCTTACTGTAAGATTACTTTCCAATTCAGCATTACCACACAGAGCTACATATGTTACTCTTCATTTGAATACAAAAAACTACATCTAATCTAATTAAAAGTAGAATTAAAGCAGGAGTTCGATGTCCTTTGGAAGTCCTCAGACTTATTAATGCTAAAAGTAATTCAACAAATGTAAAGAATTAACAGAATTAATTAATCAGGGTCTAGATTCTGTTTGGTGAGCTCCAGCTGCAAAGATAACCGTGAGGAATAAGAATTTTAATGCAACACCAGCAGTGTTCTTACTACCTGGTAGCATTTAATAAGTACCTTTGTTATGCCTAAGTTTACCTTCGAAACAGCTAGTTTGACCTACGTTGCCTTTGAAAAAGC
Organism: Agapornis canus; assembly: GCA_036873685.1. Classification (NCBI taxonomy): domain Eukaryota; kingdom Metazoa; phylum Chordata; class Aves; order Psittaciformes; family Psittacidae; genus Agapornis; species Agapornis canus. The sequence continues at coordinate 454 of JBAFWW010019845.1, read as the reverse complement.
TAATTTGAGTTGGGCTAGATGCAGTGGAACTGGGCTCAGTGTGGGTTGATTCATCATTCTTCTACTGCAGGGCACTAACTTCTGCAGTTAGACTTCTAGCATTTCACACAGCTTAGATCTACAGATATCCTCTCTCAGGAGTAAGTGGGTAGGTGATGGGAAGAGAATGCAAATTCAGGTAGGCTGCTGTGTGTCTTGCCTGATCTCACTTTCCTTCTCTTTCAGATGTGACCTGAAGAGGATTTGCATCAGAATTTCCCCTCCCACATACTAAAAGCATTATTTCTTTTAAGTACAGTAGATTGCCTAAATCCCACCCCTCCCCAAAAAAAAAAATTAATTCAGCATCATAGCAACAAACTGGTTTTGGTTTCCTTTCCCTTTCCCTTTCCCTTTCCCTTTCCCTTTCCCTTTCCTTTTCCTTTTCCTTTTCCTTTTCCTTTTCCTTTTCCTT
>JBAFWW010019844.1:0-10608 GCA_036873685.1 Agapornis canus | reverse complement strand
AGGGGGGTTGGAACTGGATGAGCTTAAGGTCCTTTCCAACCCGAACTATTCTATGATTCTATGACAACACATACTCCAGTCTGGTTAGATCATCAACCTCCTCAACTTCTATGCAGTGATCTTCACACATGTACACCTGAAATGCATAGACACATGACTGAAAATCAGGAAAAGTTCTGCTTCATTCCAGTACTGGAGACAACACGAGTATGTTTCTGCATGAATTCAATCTCTAGCACATTGTCAGTGATGTCTTCTGCTTCCCACTTATTCTTTCAGAACTCCATCACATGGCTGTTGGCCAGATGTGGGTCATTGTAGATGGCCATTTGCTTAGATTTTCAATGGTTAGTCGTGGCAGCAATTCGGAGTTCAGCAATGCTGCAGGATCACATCCCTTATCCTGCTGCTTAGATCAGTGAACACAAGGTGTGACTACAGACTCTTCAGTCTAAAGGACACCTAAACCCTCTTTGGCATCTACCTCCCTGGAATAATCTGATGTACGTATTGGATCCTCTTCTCGCTGTGGAAGGAAGCCCTGTTCACTGTTTCTCTGAGGGTTTTGATCCACCAAAGATCTGGGAAGGTCACATTTAAATCCGCAACCTTGTTGCACAGGCATCACAGATTTACTGGCTGATGGAGCTCTCTGTTTCTATGTATTATAATTACAGTTATATAGTATCTGATTTCCCAGGGGATAACATTTTAAACACTCTACAGTGCAAGAGAAACACATTAATGAACAGATCATACTCCATATTTGACCTGTCACGAAAACAGTCCAGCCAAAATAGCAACATTTATGAGGAAATCAGCTCTCATAGCAAATGATGTCTGTCCCTGAACAGCTCTGCTGAAATCTGACTGGAGAAAAAGCTAAATAAATAAGGGAATTAATTAATGATGGATGGGAAAAGGAGAGAAGAAATCAAGTGGTAGAAAAAGAAATACAATAGAGTGGACAACAACAGCAACAATTCATAACAAGGCATAAATATTGACCGAAGATTGCCCCTCCTCTGGGCCAAGATGTGTATAAGGATAGTGCATATTAGTTGCCCACAGCAGAGAGATTTTCAAATCATTGTAACCGAGTGTATGGTAGGATTTTTGTTGCTATGGAACTGTACTGCAAAACCACACTGCATAAATCCTGTCAGCTCCTTTGTACACCAAATCAAACTCCTAATACAGACCCGGTGCACGTCTGTGAGATTGCCTGACTCCACTTTTCCTTTTAGCAAGATGGGTCTGGTGTTGAATGGTCTGTTCCATGAATAATGTTCAATGCCTTCCAGGATCTGCCTAAACTGACCAAGAAGTCAAAAGCAAACTATTCCACACAACTCCTCCTGAGAGCATTGTTACTAGCTGGCACTCCAGGAAATGTTCAGTATTCCAACTGTTAATCAGCATTGCTTTTATCTCTGTCTTTCCTCTAATCACACACAGCAAATAAAGGACCTAAAAGTACCCAAAGGTCTAGTCCTGACCTTTCAGCCTGTTGAAAAATATCATTTATATCCTTTCCAGATATAATGATCCTTTATTTTATGAGTCAACATCTTGCTCCTTCAGACAGACCAAAATATCACTTGGGCTCCAGACTCTACTTCTACCTATTTGTCTGAATGAAGAGCTAATGGAAGAGCCTGGTTTTGATTCCCTGATCACTAAACTCTTCCAGGCAAAGGACCAAACCAGAAAACAGTAAGGGCATAACTGGAAGGAAATGATAGAGCAGAGAAAGGTCTATCACCTCTCAAGGAAGGAAAACTTGCAGGTGAATGGCAGAGGAGGATGTGACTAAGGAAAACGTCTTACAGTGAGGAAAGCCAAACGTCTGCAACATCTTTCCAAAGGGAAGAAAAGTAAAATCCCTCCTGCTAGAGGTGTTTGTTACTACTTTAGAGATTACATTAGCCAGCGATGGGTGAGGAACAGCCAGCACACAGGACACAGGGAAACTCCATTATATATTTTGTCCTCTCACCTCTTTCACTGTTAAACTCTTCTCTCCCTTTGCCTCTTCTCTTTGCTCTTCACCCAACTCATAGATTCTATACAGGCAGAAGAGAAACTTCTACCCATTACAGCCTTACAACATCTCTCAGTAGCTAAGAGAGGACCTAGCAGTCAAGATTGTGTTACTAATTCCTACTATCACCATAATTCCACAAAGCATTAACTTATTTGAAGGCTGAAATACAGTGTCTGGAAGCCTTTACTCAGATGCTGGACTATTATCAGATGCTGGCAACATATTTACCTTTCTTACAGCACTGAACCCTGCATCTCAGTGATTGTGATTGCAGCGTACAAGCAAAACCAGCCATCCCCAACAGTAATGGGGCCTGCAAAGACATACAAGGGCCAGTGGGGAACTCTTGAGAGGTGGGATAAAGCTAAGAGGATTAGCTGTGCTGGTTGGTACAAATACACCCTTTGGTTATTGTATACACACTACATGCTCAGAAGAGTTCTGGCCAAGGTTTGCTGGAACTTCCTTCCATCCACAGGCCTCTCCTTGCCCTAGGGAGGGGGATGGGGGAAGAGTACACAGTCAAGAGTGCAGTTCAGCATAAAGTCTTAAATCTTTGCAGCGATGATAAAGTCTGACAGAGAATGAGACTTTCCAAAGCAGAGCGGCTCAAGAGGGCAGCCTGCTGTGCTGACTGGAAACCAGCCACCCTCCACACCACTCGGTGACATGCCTCAGACCAACACCTGCCAAAGCATCCCTATGGGTTGTCTGCAAAAAAAGATGTTTCCAAAAGATGTATCCCAGTGTCCTGGGAACAGACTCAGGGAATCAAAGTTTGCCTCACCTGAAGCACCCCAAGGAGGGCAGCCAACCCTGTTTAAGCTTTACACAGTACAGAAAGGCTGATGTTCTACAGAAAGCACACTAGGTATATGGAAAGCACATGGGGTTATTGCAGAGGAAGGTTTTGCATACTACCCATTTTGTATTCGTCCATATGACAGAAAATCTTCCACCACTGGAAAACAACAGCATATACCTTCTCCCCAGCTGCAACTCTGAGCAAAAAGCTGCTGCCCTGAAAGCACTGTTAGCTACAGGTACGGGTTCCTCAACAATCAGAACTTTAGTGTTCCCTCTAAACTTTCTTTTTAGCTCTGGGCTAGAGTTGACACTGTTTAAAACATCTTGGACATGTATTTTGCACAGTACAGAGTTCATCTCTTAACATAAAATCCTCTTCTTTGACCCCTCTCTTTAACCAGCACTCTACGATATGTGTCTGGTCACTTTATTTCAGTCCCCCTCCTTGCTTAATACACCAATATTAGTGGCCTAGATCTGTAAATCCTGCAGCAAGACTTTAGTTATGGAGATTAATGGTGCTGAATTAGACCCTAAATCCTCAGAACAGAATAGTTTTTAATACTCTCTCCTCCTGGGAGCTGCAAGTTGATGCTGCTTCTCTACAGTGCCAAATGCAGTAGAAAAAAACTAATTCATAAGTCTGCTTTTATGCACTGCTGCTACATAATTGTGTGCCTGGAGAGCTAAAGCTGTCTGCAAAACAAAATGCTGCAGTACTTGATGAGGAAGATCAGGAACACTGTCTAGGTTTGTAGGAGGCTTAGGGACATGACTTCAGTTTTACCCATTGTAAAGAGAGGACCCCCAGCCTCTGAATCTAGGTTTGAATGTAAAAAGCTAGAGTTCACAGTTCTGAGCCAGGGGTTTAGGGCAGGTTGCTTTGTACCACCACTGTTATCACTGGGAATGGTAAAATGAATCACTGCTTATACAAACAATTCATCTGACAGCAGGCCTGCTCTGGAATATCTGCCTCCTGGAGTGCAGCCTCCTGCCACACTGGAGCAGGTGAAAGATCCTGCTCATCAGCTCTTCAGCCTCCCTCACTATACCAATTTCATTTAAATCACTACAGCAATAAGAACTACTTGATTTCGTTCTGAAGAAATAAGAATACATCAGAAAAAGGAGAGCTCCAAGGAGCACAGCATAAAACTACAGATAAGAGCAGATAGCTCATGCTGTTATTTTAGGAACAGTAGAGAGTGAGTTTTGTCTTCTCTAAACACAGTGGTTTCTCCCAGCTCATACAGAGAAAAAAGTACAATCATTAAAGGGAAATGCTTGGAATGAAATCCTTAACAGTTTCTATTTTCATTCACCTGTATAAATTGCTCAAGCTCCTTCTCTGCACAGCAACTACTTCAAAATGCCTATGCTGTCTGTCCCAGTTCTAGAGAGCTTCCCAGTACTGTGTATCCTAGGTCATATCCATGTATAGGGTAACACTGTCACTCTCCTGTGCCTTGTTCCCACACAGTCTCAAGTCAGCTCTAGAATCCTTGCAAGCCTGCCCAGCAGTGGAGTCAAACATCAACTCCAGCTGGGCTGTGCCCAAACAGCACAAGGGAAGGAAGGAAAGCAGCATCAATAACTCAACCTTTGTCATGGTACCTTTGAACTTTGCAACACGCAATATCATCAGCTGGTTGGTAGAGTTCTGGATAAAAGAAGAGATGGGATTTCACCTAGGCAGGAGTCAGACTCAGACTCGGTATGACTAGGTACATCCCTGAAGAAAGACTGAAAAGGAGACGTCAAGTCCAATCCCAAACCATATAATCAGTAGGTTATGAGACAGGGAACAAAGATTAAATCATCGGCCTCTTTCTTCTGCATCCCTGGAGTTTTATTTCAGGGAGCCAAGAATGGATAGCCAGCCTCTGCTCCTTCTCCTTGCCAATACCAAACTCTGTGCTGACAACAGGGAAGTAGTTTCCAGCTCAGCACTGAAAAGAATGGAAAACTGGCACCAATCTTGTCCTCATTATGCCTAAGTTTCAGTCCAAACTGAGCAGAATGACTAAATCTCCTTTCAACTCGAATTTCTAAATAAAGCCATGCTCCCCATTAAACAAAGCTTTTGCAGACAGGTCAAGGTTACTCCCAGCAGGTGATTTTGCCCATGCACTGTTACTGTTGGATTCAGTGATGGCTTTCCTCTGTCTAGCTTTTTCTCAAAAGAGCAGCAAGCACAAATGCTCACAGCCTAGTCTGTACATGCAGTCTTCCTCTGGACTCACAAGGTTGCAAAGTGACAGCATGGTGGCTATGTGGTTACAACAGAATTTAACTGCTCTGAGGATGACCCTGGTTCTTTAAGACAGTCCACTTCTATCCACACCACTCCCCAAAAGGCTTTCCAGAGGACCTGAAGATTAAGTGAGATAAACTCAGGTGTAGTCAGTAACCAGAAGAAATGACCCTAACATGACATGTGATGAGTGCAGTTAAGATAAGCATTAGTAGCACCAGTTTGGATGGGGCTCCTTTTCCTATCTCCTGCCAAGAAACCCCTCCTGTTATGTGCTGCGCTTTGAGAGCTCCTCCACTATGAACCAAGGATAAAAACTGGGTGCTGAGCTGGAGGACTTAAGAAACACACTTTACCCACGCTTTTGGTGACTGGGTGGTCCTCCTCTTAGCTCAAGAATGAGGCTGTAGAACAACAGTGTAGTTAACTATTTAATCACATTCTTTTATTGATTATTTATAAATAACTCTATCCCTCTCTGCAGAGAAGAGAGATCTCTTTTGTAAACCCCAGAGTGACTGATGTCACCTCCATCAGGAATTCCTTATCCAGTTCCTTGGGGGGGCTCTCATCTGTAAGCTTCTGACGTGTGCATGGTGGGGGGAGGAAACTCCTCTGACAAATCCAGCTCTTCACAGTTCCTGAGGAAGAAGTGGCTCTAACAAAGTCTGAGTAACTCCTCATTAACCTCTCTAGGGCTCTGCATCCCCCCCACAGAACTGGAGCTCTCAATTGCTTTGATTTCTTCAACTTATGAGAAGTCTCAGATGGTGTGATTGGGTTTTGCTGAAGGAGGATGTTCAAGATGAAGGTATTAATCATGCTCACTTTATCATCATGCTACTGTCTGCTTTGAGCTACACTGAGGTGAGCAAGGCTAAACTGATGCTGTACAAATATTCCCTTTCCACCTCAAGCCTTTCTGCTTCAGCACCCATAACCTGGGCTCCCTTCACAAACTGCATTTCTCTTTTAAAGTGCTCCCGAGAGGATGGTGGAAGCTGGGTCAGAACTTTTTAAGGGAGAGGGAGGAAAAGGCTGGGAAAAAGGAAAGATTTCCAGATTTCAGCTCCAGACCCCTGAGCAGACAGCGGAGTTTGTGGCCCAAGACTTTGCTTCAATGTCCACCTCAACCACTGCTGTAGTTTTGCCATGCCATTGTTTCAATAACAAGATAGACTGACCTCAGAAAGGAGGAGACTGCTGATGTGACTTGCCCTCGGGCACAGCACCCTCAGCCTCCGTACCTGCAATGACAACTGAGTCACCTTGGAACAAAGATCTTGTTTGCACTTTCCCAACTTTACTGCCCTTCTCTGCCCATTTCTGCCTGCACACACAGGGCTGCGAAGGCAATGTTGGGTGTAGTAAGAACCTGGGAAGTACTGCCTTTGCCAGCTGTGTGCTACCCAGGGAAACCAGTACTGAGAGGACTGGCCAGCTCCTCTGATTTAAAAGCCCTTTTACACTGAAGAAACTACTTCAACTGAGGAATCCAGCAGCAGATGAAAGGAACAGAAGGCTGCATTCCTTGAGAAAGTACAAGGCTCCGCAGCTTCCTACAAATCCCTTCATTTATGCAAAATATAGACTCATAGAATAACTAGGGCTGGAAAAGACCTTAAGCTCATCCAGTTCCAACCCCCTGCCATGGGCAGGGACACCACACCATAAACCATGTCACCCAAGCCTCCACCCAACTCCTGACTGATCAGAGAAATCACATTTTGCATTAACTCATACTGATCTTTCATTTGTTTGGTAGCAGTTTGGGTGAGGGGGGTGGTCAATCCTGTTCCTGACTACCTTAAGATGAATCTTTCCTCCCCCCAGCCTCATGCATTAATGCCAAGTTCCATGCTTATCGTATGCTGCCTCATATTGACAGAAAACATTCTCCCTCGAGCCTGTACCCCAGGCTATGGAGAGAGAATTCCTGGCCTCACTGCTCCAAACTGGTGAGGCATCTGCTCTTTTTCCAGCTATTCTGAGATGAGCTAAAGGGTCTCCAAGGTCCTTTTCCTCAGCAATAACCTGAGGAAGCCAAATAAAGTATTCATGACTGCAAGAAGAAACCAAAGCAATTAAGTTACATACGTTTGGAAACAGCCTCCTTGAATATTTCAGGGAGCACTTTGTTGCCCAGTTGTCTGTCATTCAGTGAGGCTGGATGATCCTGTTGCATTGGATGTCAGCATCCCATGGCCCCTACCCAGATGTCAGCCAAAACAATAAGCAGAACACTGTACAGATGGTATTACACCCTACTGCAGGGATGGACTTTAGCTGAGTCTGAGTTGAAAGACTCTGTGCTGTGTAAAGGTGTAGCTGAGGCTTCTTCCTTTTCACTCCCCAGCCTACCTCTCCAATTACTATCTAAAAAGAGCAAACTGAAAATGCATGACCAGGTAAGCCTATAACTAACTTTACTCTTGCTGGGCTGGTAACCAGAGCAGGTAGCAACAGTGAATAACTGATAATGACAGCAGCAGGGACTCTGGCTAGCACCTCCATTGCTGTTGTGTCCTGTGCTAGAGTATAAATAAAGAGGATGTTGTCTTTGGGTGTCCGTGATCCTTTTCTGGGCACACTGAGGTGCCTGGTGGCCTCAAATAAGAAACAGTCCTTGTTCCCCTTTCCAGCAGACCTGGGAACTGTAAGTTGGTAAAGTCCCATGAACTTGAACAGGGTTTCAAACCAGTTATACATGAATGCAAGAGACCTTCCAGTTGTGTGGGCTACAGCCCTGCTGTGTGGCTGCTCACAGGGCCTGTTCTCCCATAAGAAATGACTTCTCTGCTGAAAGCATCATAATCCCTGAAGTATCAAAGGATCAAAAGCGAAAGTTAGATTGTCCAGACTGAAATGATTATACCCAAGCATTTGAAAATCCCCAGCAGAGATGCTAATAAGCGTGCAGAGATAAAAGGTAGAAGGGATCATACAGCTAGGGAGGAGGTTTCATATTCCAGCTGAACTGATTCTATGACTGATATCTGAAAAGGGCCACTCCTTCCTTCCAGTGTCTTCTCTGTTCCTCATCTGTTTCCTTTGCCTGAGTTCTGGTGGTCATCCTGCTACAGTATGACAGGCAAGTTGGCCTAATTGTGAGCTTCCTCTTAAACGAGTGGGCTGCTTGCCTACAATCGTTCTTGCTGGTTATTCCCTTACTCCTGATCATAAATTGAGATCATAAGGTATTGGTTAAATAGACTGATTCAGCAAATTTTAACATAGTTCAGAATAAACCTGGAAGGCACAAACACATGCTATAGGAAGAAAGGGAGTATGAACAAGCTCACAGGAGGGCAGAACAGGTCTTAGCAGTGTGAAACACTTAGGGCTCCTAAGCTCTGGGAAAGGAGTGAGGAGGAGAGTCCATGGAGCTTAGAGTACCTAAGGTAAGGTTTGGGTTTGAAAATTTGATAGATGCTCTGTCAAAACCAGATTCTCCTATAGTGGAACAACAGAAACTTTTGTGGGCTATTAGGCCACTCATGCTTTTTATGCTCTTTACAGTTTGGAAAGCACTGGCACTCATTATGCTTTGCTCCCAAAGATCTGGCACAAACTGGGAGTGATTTGTCTAGCCAGGTATTAGCAGACACACTGAAAGCCTCTTCTCAAGGGTAAGGCCTCTAAAACTTGCAATTTATTTTATAAGATGCTGAGCATTTCTCCCATTTAATATTAACAAACCTGACAGTATCTCATGCTCTATTCTACTGAAGACATTTAATGTCCTTAATGTTCTGTGGCTAGATCTCTATTTCTTTTACAAGAGATCTCGTCTCTCCCTGTGCACAGCAGACATTTTCATAAGTAATAAACACCTCTCAACAGGTATCACTTCAGCAAGGAAAATTGTTTATAGAATCTGTGTCACTTCCATTAGGTACACATTCTCATGGGAAGTTTCCTTTCTGTGCATAAGCAGTCCTAAGGTAAGCACGTCAGCAAGCAGGTTACCTGCTGAACCAAGGCTGTTCAGTCTTCAGAAACAAGATCACAGCTAATATCTGCTGCTTCTTGCCAAAAAATACATAACTAAAATCTACCAGTGATAATGGTATCTGCCTCCCATGTTACTGACTAGTGAGGTGCATGGAGCTCTCATACATTGCTTTGTGTCTGTGCTGGGAGCCACTGAGAAAGGAGCATTTTTCTTGTGCACTAAAAGAAAAACCATTAATGCTAGATGAAGATTTTACCCTCAAACAGGGTTTTCTAATGCTTTAACAAAACCCCAAACCTTGAAATAACCATTGAACGGACACTCTGAACAGTAGGCAGGAATCTGCCTCTACATCATCATTAAACAGAGTTGAGACAGCCCAGGTCAGCCTTTGAAAGTGCACTGCACTTCAGAGGGATGACATGATACTACGTAACTTCGAGGTTCTTATGGCCCACTTTCCATAGTCAAAAGAAGCCTTTTTAAGGATGGCCCCTGAATGCTGCATGAGAGAAGTCACACTGCCTGTACTCTGTGCTTCTTGCACCTTTAGGTCTGAGGCACAGCCACCTGCTACAGAGCCTCCAGGAACTCAAAGTGTAAAATGAAACCAGTCTTTTAAGAAAAGGCTAATCCTGTAGTAGGTAAGCACCACTCAGTGCTTAATTTTTATTATTTCCAGGAACTGGGCCTCATGGGCATGACTTGACAGAACCGAGTTCCTCTGAGATGAATTATTTTGGTTTCTTTTGAAGTCCTCATTGATGTTCCCTGGCTTTCAGAATGTCTTCCCAAAATGGAAGTTCAGGTCTGAACTGTGAGCAAACATTACAGGCTACCTACCAAACCAGTTAAGGGCTATCATACCTCCTCTGGTCACAAGCCTGTGTTTCATCTACTCTTATCTGTGCTAGAATAAAGGCAGGAGGATGTACTTGCCTGTAGAACAATCACACCCTTTAACAGTACCGCTCCCAGATTTCAGTCCTGTGGCTATGAGGGCTAATGCTCTTCCAAATCCAGTAACATTCAGGCACTGTAGTTTTGAATAAAGCTCCCTCAGCAAAAGCTTAAACCACTTTCAACTCTATATACCACTTAAACTAGCAGGTTCTCCTAATATAACACTAAGCCTCTACCTGAACTTGCCGTATTCTCCACTTCCTCAGACTCTCACCACCCTCAGGACTTAAGCTGTAACATCTGACTTTGGGGTGGCATTCAGCAGTTCAGAGATACCCTTGGGTAGCAGATCTGGGCTCTGCACAGCGATGTGATAAAGCTAAGTTGCCTTTAGGGAAAGAGTGTGAGCAGAATCCAAGCTTGATTTTTTTGAGGTCCCTGCCCTAACTCTAGCAGAGAACAGGAGATTGACTTTAAACAAATGAGCAGCATTCAGACTCTCTTTAGGGCCAAGCACACAATATACAGACTCATCTGCTACAGTAGAATACAGGAAGAAGTCTGTTACCTTTTGAAGGGAAAGACTGGGGCTGTTCAGCCTGGGGAAGAGAAGGCTGCGTGGAGACCTCAGAGCAGCTT
>JBAFWW010019843.1:0-12467 GCA_036873685.1 Agapornis canus | reverse complement strand
CCTGGCAGAGCATGAGACTCACAAAGTCCTTGGTCAGAGTAAACATTACTGAACAGCAACTAAAATCATGGGTGTTATTAACATTGTTTCCAGGCTGAAACTCAAAAACGCAGCACTGCACCAGCTACTAAGAAGGAGAAAAATGACTGCTGCTGCTGAAACCAGGACATTTTTTAATTTTCTTGTAAAATAATTTATAGACTTGTTTTTCAAAATACCAGGACTGTACAAAAACCTTGTTCATACTTATTTACCTCTACCTTTGTCTTGGAGTACTGCAAGCCATAATGCTGATATGACAAAAGAATTTTAGTCGGAGTATAGAAAGTATTTTTTTATTATTTTCATAAATTTCTTCATGTTTTGTGCTGATAATTCACAACTTTACATCAATTATAAAGATTAATGATAATTTTTCTTTTTAAAATGCCTCTTTAGGATTTTGGATATTTTTAACAAGCAGTTGGCCTAGTATGATGCTTTTGGATAAAGAATAGGTTTCTGCTCTGTCTGTAAATCTGTGTTATCATTAATCTTTTACAGGCTAATATTACACTTTCTGTGCATTCCACTGGTGAATTACCACAACTTCTCCACCATGGTGCGAACATGGGGTCCTTGCCACATAATGAGTCATATTTGTTGGCTCAGCAGAATGGCAGCCCAGCTAATGTGCTAGAAGCATCGGTGAGATCCATTACTCCTCAGATTAATGGGAAGTCCTCTAGTGATGACTTTGAGCAGCTGATCAGAAATATGTCTCAGGTAAGCATGTTGTCTGGTAACCACAAAATGCAGATCGCTGATTGTCTTGAAGATTAAAATATATTTATTTAAAAGCAGTTGAGTTGTTAAGCGAACCAGAACTCACTTGCTACATTAAAAACCAGAACGAAACAAAAGAAACTTAATTTGAGGAAGAATTGGTAAATGAGAAAACAGTTGGAAAGTAGCCTTGACATTGTCACTGTTGAGTTACTGTCCTTAGCTGGGCTGTATGCCTCTCACAGATCAGCATGCCATTATCTTTCTTTGCTCATTGTAAGACTGCTGCTCTGCAAGTGAGGGAGATGCTTTGTCAGAGCAAGCTCTTTGTATGCATAACTAATGAAAGCTGGTTCTGTGATTTGCTTGGAAATAAGGTGGAAAATTCCTTTTTGGCCTTCTGATGTGGTGTTCTAAAATCTTAACTGCTTTCCTGTGGTAGGCAGAAATGGCATTCAGGTTCATTCAGTGGCTTTGAGAATGGCCAGGCATATATTCTAGCATTTTTCTGTTTAGCCTGTAATAGAGCCAAATAATAGGGGAAGTCTTCTGCTGTTCACCCTGGAGAGCCTTTTTCACAGTCCTGCTTCTTTATTCTTTCTGGAATTCAGCCGTTTTTTCTAGTTCTGCTTGAGACTTGGCCTGTACCCTCTAAAATTTCGCAGACATATATATCCTAGTTTAGTCACTACTAAGTCTAAACTTGGTATATTTAGCTGCTGTTTCCTGACTTCCTCTTCTGGCCTGCAATAATCTCTATTTCTCAAATCTCTCGTAATTGTTCCTTTCCATATGATAGTGAGAAGTCTTAACTGAACTGCCTGTGTTTCAATTATTAGCTAGTGTAACCTTGTCCAAAACTAATTTCTAAGTTGTTTATCCCATTAATTCATACTGCTTTTCAACATTTTTAGCATCTTACCTTTTTCTTCTTCTATGGAACAGGGTCGTCTTGTTGAGACCATTGACCTTACTAAACCTTTAAGTGGTGGTCTGGGCTTCAGTGTCGTGGGACTCAAGAGTGAAAACAGGGGCGAACTGGGAATATTTGTGCAAGAAATCCAGGAGGGAAGTGTGGCACATAGGTAAGATTACTACTGGAGTATTTTACTATATAAAGTGTTAGCATGACACTGGAAATTCACTGTGTTATTGCTGTTGTTTTTGTGGTACAAGGGCATGTGTCTCTCATGCTCTTAAGTTATACATTATAGCAGATTTAATATAATTACTTACCTCTCCAGTTTATGTAATTTCAGAACAGGGCAACGTATTATCTGCTCAGAGTTTCTGGAAAATGCAGATCTAGTTCCTCTGTGTTTTTTTTTGTATAGTATCTCCTTTCCAAGAGGGAAAATGGGGAATTTGCTGTTCAGTGTTACAGCTTTTAAAGCTGAAATACAAATTTTGCTGTCCTTTAACGTACTGAGAAACAACTTGGTGTGAAAAGATAGGTTATAACTCACAGGATTGTTTGTTAGGTAGGGTCCTACTCAGCAGCTGTGAAACACAGTTTTTAAGCCAAGCAGGCATTGACCTAAAGTTGTTGGACTCTTAAAATGACATATTCAGTTTATGTTACCAGAAATTCAGCAATAATAATAGCTTGCAGCAAGTATACTTTAGATGTCAATCCTGATTCCACAAGTAGTGTTTAGAGAAATGGAATTCTTCTGTAAAAACAGCCCAAAGGCGCGAAGTCAGCGGTGAATGGTGGCAGCAGCACTGGTTCACTGCAGATTGTGTGTGGATTTGCTGATCAGGATCCTGACCAGAGGTGCTTTGTAGTGTACTCTGTATGTTCTTTGGGGCAGCTGAGTAATCCCAGTGCTATTTCTCACTTTGCTGTAGGGAGAAACTTTCTGCTTATTTGTGTTCTGAACATTTCCTTTTAAGAGAGGGCAGAACGTGGCCTACAGAATTAATTCAGTCATGAAAAGCAGCATGCTTAATGTCATTACAATATTTTTTTTTAACCTGCCTAGATTCCATTTCTCTTATTATGGAGCTGAGACCTATCTTTACTGAATCAGGTCCTGCCTGATTCACTGACAAGAAGAGGAACATTCAACAACTATTAACAGAGCTCATAAATCAGAAAGGGCCTGACAGTAATAAGCCTTTGAGAGCACTCTGAAAAACAGTTGAATTCACAAGAGAAATATTATGGGTTGAAACTAAGCAGTTTTTTTCCTGAATGCTGTTGATACCTTGGCTTCTACCCTGTAGGTGCTCACAAAACTGGCATAATAGAGATCCTTGGTTTTGTTGCTGCCATTTGTTTTCAAAGCATTGCCATTTTGACATGTTGAAGACAACACTATGGAGTTTTTGTTGGTTCATTGCAAAAGCAATAGAAGTAGTGGAGGAAGCAAAGGGGGTAACTCATCTGTGCAGGCTTCATACACTTCCTTTGAAGTAGGTCTGGGAAAGGGCTCAGTATTTAATTTTACAGTAGTGCTTCCTTTGTCAGAAAGTGAAGAGATTAATTTTTTTAATTTGTTCAGGGCTTCCCTCCCTGTCTTCCCCACGTAAAAGGGATCTGTTTTTGTAATTTTCTTTCTCGTTCTGCCTTCCTCTCCTTTTTTCTTCTCCCTCCCTCTCTCCCTAATGCCCCCCGGTTTTGTGCAAAACAAAATTTATTTCCATAAAATCTTGGTGAAAGTGTGTTCCACTCCAAGGTTTGATGAATATTCAGAATGGGTACACTGAACAAAGTGGAGCACTTGGTCTGTTAAGCAAGAGACTCAAAGACAAGAATAAAAAGTTCCCAGGCTATGCTTGGGAGTGACTGAGATCTAATATGCTTAGTCTCACACGGGGGTATAGGAAGAAGAAAGCTAGCTAGGGTGTAGTAGCCGGGGGGAGAGTGGTAGCGGGATTAGCTTCAAAGGAAGTGATCACCAGGGTGCCGCATCAGCTCCTTTCAGCAAACCTGCAGGGAGAGATTAAAAAGTGGGGGGAATAGAGACCAGGTTATTAAAAATACTGGAAAACTGTCAAAATATTGTCATTCCTGTGCAACCCTTCTTTGTTTTTTCTTGTTTGTTTTGTCATACCCCCTTGCTGTTTACATGTACGTGACAGAGATGGAAAGCTGAAGGAAGCAGATCAAATCCTTGCTATTAACGGACAAGCCCTTGATCAGACAATTACACATCAACAAGCTATCAGCATTTTACAGAAAGCAAAAGATAATGTCCAGCTAGTTGTGGCTAGGGGCGCTTTTCCTCAGCTCATCAGTCCTGTAGTTTCCAGGTCTCCCTCTGCTGCTAGCACAGTTTCTGCCCATTCCAACCCGGTGAGTATACCCTAAATGTCTGTGTATTGAGTTCTAAGCATGTATGTGCTTACTGCATCTAGTATTTTCATTAATTTTTGCAACTTGTAAATACATTTACTTCACAGTTCTTGAGGGTTGTGCCTTTTTGTATTCAAAGAGTAGAAAATACTCAGGTTTGCCGGGGAGGAGAATCTTGATCTTTTATGTATTTCTTCTTCCCATCTGCCAAATTCTCTCTGTCCACCAATGCAAATGCAGCATGTTTGTGTTACTTTATGAAGCTTTATTTTGAGGTAGCAGTAAACAGGATCTTTTTTTCTCTTTGCCCTCTGCTTGGGCAACCAAAAGTATTTGAGACATTGTAGTCTAATCTGCACCATGAGCCTGATGCATGCTTTTCTGTTTCTCTGTTGTCTGTTAGCAGTGGCATCAAGTGAAACAATGAGAGAGAGTCATCAAATAGCTGTGAATAGGGACACGCTTTAGGACTACCAGAAAACAGTTGTGCCACATTTCCTTTCTTTTGAAAACTTTTGCACATCTCTGTTTAGAGAACATAGCTCAGAAATACGATGATATTAACTCTATTTTCTCTTCCTGCTGTCTTTCTCATGTAATGGCTTGTCCTGCAATGAAATGGCCTATCTTCGATTTCTGCAGGTTTCACTGTTCAGTCATCTGTGGCCCTTCTTTATGGGAGTTAATAATAAGTATACAGAGCAATCAGTCTGGAAAAAGCAGCTATTTTACTGTTTATTTTAATCATTAGTATAAGAACTTTAGTGAAGAAATTTCAGAATTATTCTTCTCTGTATGCCTGTGACACGTTTCTTTCTGTTATGTGGTCACCTCCTTATTCCCTAGCCTGAAAAACATGCCTTTCAAACCTGCCAAAGCTTCTAATGATTCTAAAATAATGACTTGTTTTCAAGATCCTTTCTGCTGTACCACCAGCTGTGGTTTTAAATTTCAGTTGAGTTTACTGTGTGGATTGTTCCTAAGGAGCTTCCAGTTGTCCTTTCAGTACCACCCCCTGCAAGCAAGCAAGCAGTTGTTCTTTTTTTTTGAGCAGTTCCACTTATGTCAGAATGTGAAGCCTGCCATCAGAGGTACTTCATGATGCCTGTTGACATCATGAAGTAAATCTTTGTTGCACAGGGATAGTTCCACTAATGCATGCCTTGCAATACCTGGGGCTGCTTCCAGCATTACCCTCTGAACTGGTTATATGTTTTCTCCTGTCTTTGTTATAATGGCTGATGTGAGCATGTGCTTGTCTGAAGATTTTATTTTCCAGTCCTGTGAGATTTCCTAGAAACAGTATTTTTCTCACTGATTGCAACAGAGCACAGAGATAGGAGCCCTAGGTTGCTAGCTTAAATTCATTCGGCAAATTCTTGAAAGGCCTGACCCATGACACAGCTCTGGTTTGTTCCAGAGAAATTCCAGCTGTCACAGAATGAGTAATATTTTGCTTAAATATTATATAATCTTATACCTAATAGTAACTGTTAGAAAGGTCCCATATTTCCACCTTCCTCCTGTCTTCCTTTATTCAAAAATATATCCAAGAATTAAGAGAAGATACTTTGCAAGTTTTAATGTGTATGTTAACAGTTGGACTTGGTGCTCTTAAGGGTCTTTTCCAATTGAAACAAGTCTGTGATTCTATAAATATAATAGTTTGCAAGCTTATATTTATTACTTTTAGGTTCACTGGCAGCACGTGGAGACCATTGAGTTGGTGAATGATGGCTCAGGTCTGGGATTTGGAATAGTGGGAGGAAAGTCAACTGGAGTCATTGTTAAAACCATACTCCCAGGAGGGGTGGCTGATCAGGTAAATTCAACCTACCCTTCTGTTTACTGTTCTGCGAGGTGTGAAGTTACTCTTTACTTTTATAATCATAGTAAATAGTGGTAGCTTTTTTCCTCATCAGTATAAAAGAGAGAGCTAGCGATGAAATTTATCCTCAGTAAATGTGTGTTTAGTGTAGAGGATCTGTGCATTTTGAATGTAAAGATGGATTAGGCTCCAAATTGCATTTTCCAACATTTGGTGCAGATGCATTTAGGCGTGTACTGGTTGTAAGCCATGGGTGTGAGAGGACACCACTTACTTGCCCTTCCCTGATACCTATGAAGAGCATCTGCTTCTCTCAGCTGGGTTTACTGAAGCTGGGAATAAGCATGTGACATCATGCATCTACTTCAGGACACGAGCTCTGCTCCTGCCTGGGGGGCTCATGAAAATTGAATTTGGTGGTCACACCTCATTTCAAACATGTCCACTGGACAAGTATCTAGGGCTGCCATAATGATGGTCGAGGACTGAGTAGGCACAGAGTCTGGTCAGTCTTTCAAACACAGAAGTGTTTAAACTGATTAACAGGGCCTGGAGATGCGTGTACAAGATTTACTGCTGCACTGTTTCCGTGAGCAGGTAGATGGGTTCTTTTAACAGATCTGTGACTATAATACTTTTAATATGGGCTAAACTCATGAGCAGCTTTTTTGATTAGGGTTAAATCAGTAGGAGACTATACCAGTGTAAAGCAATATAAATAATTGTGTCAGAGTAAGGAAGAAATGTATTTTATTTTGGAATTACGGTTAATCCTGAAGGCCAGTTTTTAAATAGAAATGCAAAGCTGAATGTATGTTTGTACACTGTCTTTTGGAAATGTGTTTGGAAATGAAACCTGAGGTTCTGTAATCTACATGCAGTTGTTAAATAGGAGTAGGTAGTAACTATAACTACATGCATTTATTTTTTTTTCCTTTGCTTGGGTGACTGCTTGGAAAAGGATGTCATGTATATTTCTAGGGAAACTCTAGTAAAGTTAATATGCCATGAGGTAATCTACTTTTCTTCTCCATGTTACCAGAATATTGACGCACTATCCCCAAAAAGTCTCCTGGTTCGTAGATGTTAAAAGTGACTAACGCTATGTCTTTCTAGTTGAATGTTGTGTGGGAGAAACGGCAGGATATTAATGATGAAAAAAACAATTATCTATTATTCTTCTTTCAGCATGGGAGATTGTGCAGTGGAGACCACATCTTGAAAATTGGTGATACAGACCTAGCTGGAATGAGTAGTGAGCAGGTGGCACAAGTTCTGAGGCAATGTGGAAATCGAGTGAAACTGGTAATTGCAAGAGGTCCTATTGAGGAGCTATCTCCACCAGCAGTTCCTCCATGTACACCAGTACCCAACTCCACAGCAGAGAAGCAGGTGAGCAGCGGTGAATATACTTAACTTATGGCAAACTTGTATCTCAAACTTCTTTTCTTTTAACTGCTATTGGTATGTCTTTAACAATTATGGTCTCAAAAGCCAGGATTTTCTTTATCACTAGTATTCTCAGCTGACGGTCTGGAAGTGTTTACATGTCATGAGTCCACAATGAAAGGAACTATATGCTTGAAGCCTTTTGGGATGAAGACTTAGGACTTCCATAAGTATTATCTGAATAATGTCTGGTTCTGGCTTGCTTGTGATTGTGCAGCACTACATTGGGAATAACTGAAGCTGTACAGTCCTTTCTTCAGACAGCACAACCTTGCTTTTTAGTATTTCTCTGCCTGCCTGTCCTTTTACTCTCCAGGAACATTTCTTAATTCTGTATCATTGAAGCTATCCATCAGACAGTTCCTCACTGTGCCAACCAGCACACAGGTGTTGCTTCTTTCCCACACAACTTGCCATTGCTCATTTGCTTGACATCTACAAAAAAAAAAAAAGCCAGCCACCTGCTACTCTTATTCCCCTGTTGATGACTGTATTCTCTGTGCTGTTACTCTCCTACAACTGTCAGCCTCTTTAAAAAATGCTGTAAATATTATCATGTCCTGTCAGCTGAAAAGCTCTACAAAATAGGTCATTTCCATGTTAGCAGCAGAGCCTGGTTTTGTGGGAGCCAGGAACAACAGATATGTGTGTTTTGTCACATATAGTTACGACTATATATATATATATATATATATAGTTATGATATATGTAAATGTGAATATGTAAAATGAATAAGAGAAGGGTGGTTGTTTTTGAGCTTACGACTAGACAGAATTTGTGCCTTAGAAGAATTTTTTGTTTTACTTTTTTTATGTTGTTTTATCTAGGCATTTTCTTCCCAGTTACAATTTACATTTCAGATAGGTCACTTTGAAAGAAAAAACAGCCTTAACGTTTTTCGCATGATTGCTATTTTCTGTCAATTGTAGTGGTATCTGTGGGACGCAAACAAATACTCAATCCCTCTTCTATGGCTGAAAGGCAAAGAAAATTAATCCTAACATGGAGTCCTCTGAGCATTTAAGAGGATAGACAGACTTCTGTGTCTCTCAGCACTCAGGCAGGAAAAGATGGCTGTGTTTTAGATAAAAGGATCAATATTGAGCCTAAGCATCATTAATCTGAAAAGCAGTAATCTCAAAAAAGAAGCTGAATTTGGTACTTTAGTCTTTGTAAATTTCTTCATTATTTGCCTTTCTGAGGTTATATGACGCAGTGTTGAAGGCCGTATCTGCAGGTGTAAGACTTGTAAGATTTCTTCTGCCAAAGAAATAGTTCAAAGCTACCAAATGGCAAAATTTGACCTTTTTGCCACCTTACTTTCCAATTCCACAGTTTTAAGTACTTTGCTCTTGGCTGGATGCAAGCCTCATTAAGGAGGATCTGAGGTGAAGACAATGTTAGAAATAATTGGGTTTGTTAATTTCTTCCTGGCAAATGCAGGATGGGTGAAGACTTCATACTGCACTTAAAGCTATTACTGAGAGCAGAATGGCTTTCCAAAAGGGGTGCTTGTCATCATTTCCTTCATAGATGTCTTGTCATGTAAAAATTAATGAGGTTATAGAAATCGGAGCAGTTTTTTAGCTGTATTACCTGTGGCCAATATAATCCTCTGTTGTCAAGCAGAGGGACTGTTAAAGCAGTAGGAGGTTTTTGGTTTTTTTTTTCTTATGTTTGATTGCTGTTTTGGGTGGAGTTGTTCAGATAAAGTGGATAAACAGTACTACTGTTTTGGCAAGTAGCATCATAGCTCTCCTGAAGTCTTGTGGGTTTTTTTTGGCACATGTATACTCATCTGGTCAAACTCGGTTTAGTTAGTATCTGGCTCACTGCTGTATTGGCATTTTAAAAAATAGTAGCTGCTATTTTGTCATGCAGAAGAGCCAGAATAAAATAGGAGTAGATAAGGATCTAGATAGACTTGTAATATATTTATGAATTGCCATTTTAAATGTGTGCTGGAATACTGATGTCCGTACATATATATATATATATATATATATATATATATATATATATAGTGCAATTCAAACATTCTATATATAAACATATAATCACACTATCAGCTGTGGAAGTGGCTAGTTAATAGTTTCAGACAACTAAGAGATGAAAATTCCCTTAAAAAAATTTTTTTGACACTGAAATTAGGTTTTAGATATTTTGTTCTACTACAGAAGCAACATTGTAGAAATGGGACTTTAGTATGTATTGTGCTTTCATTAACAATAAGTAAATCAATTCATTACTCCAAAAATTCTTTGTTATTGAAATTCAGAGTATTTTAGTAGATAGTAGTGGAGATTGTAATTATTTAACTAGCTGGAGGTATAATTGCTACTTTCTAAAATGGAATATTTAAGTCTTTCAAAATCAGTCATAATTGCCTCACTAGTAATAGCTTTTATTATGTTTTAAACTTGGCATGTGTAGGAGAAGATAGCTGTAGTTATTGAACTGGAATTTTGACAAATAGTATGCAAAGCACAATATTTTTTATTTTTTTTTATTGTTTTTAATAACACAACAGTCTAAAGCTGATTTTGAGGAGATCCCAGAATGACAGCAAGCTACATGTTCTAGTGTTTAAACATGGTTCATGTAAGTTACTGTAGAAAAGATTTGTTGTTAAATTTGTACAAATTTCACCAGTTTCTTAATCATCAAATAATGATTTTGTAGGTTAGAGGGTAGTATTCCAGAGCAGCAAGGTGGGGAGGGCATGACCTGCATTTGGAGCAATATTACCTATGTTTATTTTCTTTGCTGAACACCAATTAAGAGCAGAATCAAAGCTGGTGCTTTCTTTTTGTACATTTGTGTCTAATTTACATGTGAATGGCATCAAAGAATGTGGTGATCTTTAAAGAAGAAAAAGCTTCTTTTCTAATCACTCTTTTCTTATTAGGCAGATGCTTCTGTTGATAGCTGTGAAGATGGGGAGAAATTTAATGTTGAACTCACTAAAAACAACCAGGGACTAGGAATAACTATTGCTGGTTACATTGGAGACAAATCCTCAGGTAATGATCAATTCCTGGAGTGTACTATACAATCTGCCGCATACTGTGGTATATGCACATCAAAGAGGTAACTTCAGTTTTGATATAGCACCTCTGAAAAAAACCTTTGCCATATAAAAACTTTTAAGGTTTCCAAAGAATAAGGAATTATTTTCCTTTTGTAAGAAGGACATTCAGTTTAGAAGCAGTCAATTTTATATCTCACCTCAGCATTTTTTAATCAGTTTCTGTATTCATTCTTGGCTAAACCTTGTGTTTATATGTTTTTGCAAAACAATTCTAAAATAGGTAGAGCCATTTGCATTCGAGTTAGCTGGGCTTTTAAAATTGCATTTTTAGTTTTAAAATGCTCTGATGGGATAATGCATTAGTATTGCAAGTAGTTTTAGAAGGTATTGTTATTAATTTTTAAACAATGTGTACAGTACTGCTGGCAGACCAAGAATTTCTTAGTGACTTCTGGGTATAGTAAATGCTTGTTGACTCCTGGGTTGCTGAAGCCAATAAATAAGTATATTTAAATAAATGCAACAGTGTTTGTGTACAGTTGTGTATTTTTACTTTGTAATTTCCACTATGTTTTCCAGAAAGATGATCTAGAACTCTGTTAGGCCCCTCTTATGGGGGATTTGGCAAATGCAATACTGCGAGGAAGGCTTGTAAAATTTCTCAAGAGATGTTGGTCTGACTTATGCCCATGAATGTATTGTTCAAAAAATATGTGGATAGATATATCCCATATTATAGGCAGTTTATAGGCATAATTATTGGCTTGAGATGCAGGACCAAATTTTAACAATCTGTTCATAGGACAGGATGGTCACAGTTTGTGTAAGTCAACTCTTCAGCAGTATCCAGTTGAATCTTTAAAATGCATGTTAAACACATGGTAGATCTGATAGCATATTTTAATTGATTTAGTGATGGAGTAACCAGTCTTTGATTGTAAATTATTGTGCTGCATGTAACTGCATTAGAAAACATTCTTGCCTCTCATTCTTTCATGTCAATTAACTTTATGACTCAATAAAACCTGGAAAAATAAAGGCTTAATGAAAAACAGACAAAAATTGTCAATTTTGTGACTTAAATATGTTTGTAGTCTTATTCTTCCTAAGCTGAATATAGTTGTTAGAGGAAAACATATTTGACTTTCTTCTGTGCTAATTTTTATCATATTGAAGCAGTTATATATTGTTATTTTTTTTGCATTTGGTTATCCAATCATGCATTTTCTTAAGCAGTTATTAAGTACATAAAAAAAATTACAGAATTTACATGGTTAATATACTCAAATTAATTTTCTGTCCTGCAGTTTTAAGTCTGACTGAGCTAGAGATAGGTTTTATGTTCATCTTGGTTTCAACATTTAGATTAAAATAAGTTAGAATATTTCTTCTTTTGCATAATGAATTGGGAATTGGCATTGTAAGATTTTGAACAAAATGTGGTCCAATTCAAGCTGGCATTAATTAGGCTAATCCTTTTGGAAAATATTATTGTATATGCTTTACTTAAAGCCGATATTTTCTTGCTAATTCTTTCCTTAACTTGAGATTGTGTTTTTTTGCTTTTTTTCCCTTTGGCTTGTGAATTTAGTTGGAGATTGTTGCATTACTTAAGTTGTCTCTTAACAAGTTCATTAATTAGTATCCTCTTGTTTTTTCATCCTAGAACCTTCTGGTATCTTTGTGAAAAGCATTACAAAAGGAAGTGCTGTTGAACATGATGGCAGAATCCATGTGGGAGATCAAATTATAGTTGTAAGTAAACAGAAAGAAATGAGATCACTTGTCTGTAAAACATTAATTCTCTAAGTTATGAAGGAAAGCTTATATAGAACTTGTTTAAAAAGTTTAGGATTGCTGTTGAAATGGTGAGTCCTTTTGTTGAATATTTGATCACATTGTGCTACCCATATGAAACCTGTGTTTTTAAAAAAAGTCTATATGATATGTGTGTATCTTATCAGTAAGAGCTTTAAGACTGCATAGTTTCAAAAGACAAAGTTTCAAAGGTTAGTTCAAACTAAGCAATTGTTTTAAAAAATCCTGCCTGACCAATTTGGTGGCCTTCTATGATGGGGCTACAGAACTGATGG
>JBAFWW010019841.1:0-12377 GCA_036873685.1 Agapornis canus | reverse complement strand
TTCTGGTGTCCTCAACATAGAAAGGACATGGAGCTGTTGGAACAAGTCCAGAGGAACTGTTGGAACAAGTCTATAGAGGAGCCGTGTTCCAGTCCCTTGATAATCCTTGATCCCCTTGAGGATGATCAAGGGACTGGAGGATCTCCCAGCACTTCCTTGCCCACCATTTTCCCTCTTTATTACTTATAAAATTCCCTTTTATCATTTTCTTCCCATCTGGCTTCTTTCTCCTTTTCTCACATCCCCTCTTTGCCCCATATTGCATTGCCCCTTCTGTAAATCAGTGCTTCCCCAGATCCTGACACCTTATGGGAATCATCCTTCAAGGGCTTTAAGGCAAATTTTACAGCTTTTCCTCTCTTGTTCTTCTCTTGCCTGCTTTGCAGGGACTGTTAGTCTGACTGGCAGAGTGCTCCTGTTGTGGCTGCCGCTGATGGTGCAGATGAACTCACTGGAGGTCCCTGAAAGGACTCTACCAAGGTGCAGCTGAATATTTGCAGTGGTTCACACAGGTTAGGCACTTGGCAGAAGAGATATTTCAATGCAGTGACAATGTAATGTTTGTGTGTAAGGTGGGAATGATGGTGGTGCAGGGATGAAGAGAGGGAGAAGAACTAAGCAGGCTTTCAAAACATATCATCACAAAAATGCTCATTTAACTGAGGTGCTTTCCTCACACCACTGTCTCTTTTGTAGGTATTAGAAACAGTTGTTCCTGGAGTTTTTTATTTCAATTTCCACTATGATAGGCCAGCTGTTATATCATTTGCTGGCACTAATTACTGCAAGACTTAAACTAATCTTGCTTTTGAAAAAGCCCATCTCAGCTTGGCAGCTCCAGTTTTGTCTCTCTGTCCAGCAGCAGGGAAAGCTCAGTGGTGCTGGGATGTGAATCTGGGCCAGCACCATTCCTCCTGTGCTTCTGCCAGCTCTTCCATGGTATGGCCCTTGTGTGAAGAGCTCTGGAGGGGCCTTGGCAGAGCTGCTCTTTGCTTACCAGGCTAAGCTTGGTGAGAGCCACTGCACAGCCCCGGGCAACCTGGTCCTGAGGCTGCCTCCACAGCTGCAAGGGCTCAGAGCAGAGGAAGAGTAGGCCTTTTATTTTTCAGTCAGAAATTACTCATTACAACTGGGAGCTCTCTGATGACATCCTTCTAGAAGCCTTACCAATTCAGTTTATTCTCTCCTATTAGGTTGAGTCACAGAGCAGCTGAGTTAACTTGCCACCATTGGGCATTACCCAAAAAATTAAATTATTTAGAAAGAGAAAGACTATTCTCTTCCAAAACAATTTATTTTTAAATTCAAAGACAAATTTAAGGCACTCTTAAAACATTGGAAGCCACCATGTCACAGCCAGAGGATGAACTCCTGGGATGTGGGAGCAAGAGCTCCCTCCACCAGCTGCCTGTGGGGAGCAATGCTGTGGCATGTCAGGGCTCCCCAAAGCATTGGGCACAGCCTGCACTGGGCTTGCATCCCACATGGTCAGAGGCATCACAGTGTTCAGGAAGTTAATAATCACTTACAAACTCAGAAGTTTTTAATGGCTTTTAAACTCAAATTTAATTTCACTTTCAACCAAGGTCTGTCAAATTTAGCTTACAATTAGGTGCCAGGCAGTCAGGCTAAACAGCTGCTCTTCATTTTGCTTTTCTGCCAGCCCTGGATGAATAGATTTACTTTTTTGCTAATTTGCATACAGGTAAGGGTGCTCTAAAAGAAAAGTCTGCTTTCCCCAAAGCCTTTGTTATGCAAGTAAGCACCACCGATGTAAAATGCCATTGTGTGACATTTGCAGCACTAAATATCCTATTTTGTGTTGGGCAGAAAGTGGGTTTTTTTTGTTGGGTTGTTTTTTTTTTCCCAGATGCAGAGCTTGATTTCTAAGTTATTTTCTGGCTTTCCTTGTGACTGGACAAAGGATGGTTCGAGGTAACAGACAAACCAGAAAATCTTCAAGGCCCAGATTGACATGTATAAATGCTTGAGTCAGTCCCCTAGAAATGATTTTCCCCAGGCTGCATTGGTGGGCATCCCTGTTTGCTTTTGTTACCTTTTCTTTTTTTCTTTTTTATGGGGGTCATAACCAGCTTCCTGGGATTGTCTGAACATTTTCACTTAGTAAACGTAGTGCCTGTGCCCTCAAACATCTATCTGCTCTCTTCCTCTGGTGCATTGTATTTATATGGGTTTCAGTCTGTTGTACTGAAAGCTTTCAATGGAGTGTTGACAAGCATTTTGTGGTTTATGGCTTGGTAAGCAGAGGAGATGAGCATCCACTGGATTCCTCTAGACAGAAATGTTCATAGCATGACTACTAGTGGTTGTCAGGGACTGACCTGACTGGTTTCTGCCCCCAGCCTCACCCACAAAGGGTTATTTTCTTATAAGAACCTTATAGAAAATGTATTTTAATAGTGCCTTGCAGAGTTGGACTTTCAAATTTCAGGGAGTCAAGGCCATTGCCCCCAATCTTGGAGCTACTATTTTAAAATGGAAGTGTTTTTTAATTCTGGGTGATGTCCCTGTTACATCTGTTTTGCTCATGTTCCAGAGGAGAGACTGTTTTGCATATATGTCTTGATAGGGTTTTTTTGCCTTGGTTTGAAAGGGTGTCTTACCACATGGTTTCTCTTGTCAGGTGGTTTAGAACCTGCTTGCTTTTCCTGGCAATTAAGTGTCTTAAGCTGTTAGCAACATCTAGGCTGTCCCTCTGGCTATGTAAGTGAGCTTTCCTGAGTGTAAGCC
The DNA here is from genome assembly GCA_036873685.1 of Agapornis canus. Classification (NCBI taxonomy): domain Eukaryota; kingdom Metazoa; phylum Chordata; class Aves; order Psittaciformes; family Psittacidae; genus Agapornis; species Agapornis canus. The sequence goes on along the minus strand of JBAFWW010019841.1, from coordinate 9,626 downwards.
TAGAGTAGAACAGAAACAGCTCTATCTCTTCAGTCCTGTGAACTTTCATCAGTTTATCACCTATTATTTCCTCTTGTCAAATGAAGCAATAGCAAAGCTTTGAAATGATGTTGCAGATTTTCCAAAGAACAATTTCCCTCTCCTCCTCTAGCCTCCTTCTGCCTTTCCCTGTATATTTGATAGTACATCAGCTTCCTCTTGAAATGATCCCCTGTAGAGCACTTCAGCTATTTCAACCAGGGTTTTTCTGAAGGTATTTTTTACAAACTAGCTTCTGCAGCAGAGTTTAGTTATAATGAAGAACAATAAAAAAAAATCCTTACGCCTTGGAGAGCTAGTCTTGTATGCACTAATGCATGTGGTGAACTCTATGCCTGAAATATCCCCACTGGACTCAGTCAGTTGTACTGTTTGCACACACAGAGTTAAACACCTGTGTAAGTGCTGCCAAGGTAATGCCTTTAAATCTCAGTAGAAGCTAAAAAGATGTGCACTGCAGTGCAGAAGCGGCTAAACCAGCTCACATTCTTTGTCCTTTTATTTCATTATTATTATCTATGTTTCTAAAGCAGCTGTTATTTAGCAACATATATAATGAAGAGAAAAGCAATGATTTTCCAAAGAATTTTCACCTCACTCCAGTACTTGTCATCACTTTGATCTAGGCAAGATACTCAGGAAACTTGTGGTCTGGGCAATTTTCCAGTGATGCTGAGAATATCTGATATAACAGAAGGCACCAAGGGCTACAGGATTTAATCCTAGCACAGTTTTTCAGATTAATAAATGACAACCAAAATCCCTTCAGAGTTAGTTTCTTGCTGTTACTGCAGTATTGAATTTGGGCTTAGTGTGCTCTGTTTTTTCTCTTTGATGTAGTTGCCTAGAAAAATCACAGAACAATAGTCTTATGAGTTGACAGGATTTTAAATGTTTATGGGTTTGAAAACAAGGACCAGATAAGGACTGTTTCAGGAGTTGGATTAATGGCCAGCCTGCAGTGCAAAGATCTTGGGTGAGGTGCTGTCATCAACACAGTATCTCAGAGGAGAAGTTACTCTACATGGAGTTGTTTGCAGCATGTGAGTGGAGCCAGAGCAGCCTGTCTTGGTGGCCCAAATCTTCAATAAATCAATGGAAATCCTGGCACGGCCAGCATATTTTCAGTGTACATCACAATTTTTACAGCCTTTCTGCACAAAGCTTCATGGTGAACTGAACAATGACTTAGGATGCAATAGGCTATTCATAATATCACAGGGTTTTCCTGGGGGCATTGTTAATACCAGTGCACCATGCCAACCCAGAACAGCTAAAAAAAGGGATGCTTGGAAGGCTGGGAGGGCATTTGTTCACAGGAACACACAATGTCAATGAATTGTGCAATGGGAAGTCTGTAAGCATGGATCTTTCTGGGTGCTGAATAAAGCAGAGGAGAAACAATTCCTCTCAGAGCTTTTGTTTCAGTCTGAACATCTTTTGGTTGTCACCATAATTTTCAGTTGCTGCTTTTTAAGATGTGTCTGGAAACAAAGAACTTCTTAAAAAATATGGTTTTCAAGGGTAGGATAAAAAAGGGTGGAAAACTTTATGAAGCACAAGCTAACAGCTTCCAATGTGTAGCAATATGAGCAAGTTAATTAGCACTGAGTAGTAGGTTATAAAATTCCTTTCAGTTATATAAGAAAACAATACTTTGTATGAAATCATAGAATAGATAACCTTCCTTTAAAAGCCTCAACAAGTTCTTTTTAATGGCAACATAGCATTTGGAAATGCTGTTTCCTAAATAAACAGTGTCATACCCCCTAACTTAAGGAAATGTACTTTAATACGAAGAGTTTCAGCACTTGTTTTATTCCCCTTTATCCAGGACAGTTACATTAACTTTAGTGAGTTAGCTCAACCTTGGTTGTGATGCAGAAGGAGGAAAGCCAGCCTGGGAGGAAACACATTCCCATATGCATAATACATCTGTTATGGCAGGGACATAGTTAAAGAGAAAAATCATGGAAGGGTGAGCTAAGCATGCTAACATTTTGGGTGTCATTCAGAATTTACCCTATACTTTTCCCAGATTATCACAGTCTAAATGCTAGGAACTATATTCTGAACAGACCTTGGCAGATTTTGCAATGCTTTTAATGTGAACAAATAGAACACATACAAAGAAGCAGCACACTGAATTTGTACAAATATCACAGACTTTGCACTTTGTTAGCACTGTATTTTAAGCTCAGGCTTGGCTCCTGGGTTTTAACTGGCAGAGGCTGCTTGGCATGCTGTGTAGTGTCTGTGGCCAGAGATGAGTTTCATGTGGAACGCAATTGCCAAGAGTGGTGCCACAGCACTGGAGAGGAGTCTAGGCTCTCCTCTGTCCCTGCATCCCTGGGAAGCAGCCTCAGGTTTCAGATTAGAGGAAATTTATTTGGTAGCTGTTGTTTGGCTTATGCTGGAGCCTTTCCTTCCAGATGTAAAAACTAGAAGGTCCTGGAGTTCTTTTCCTGTCAAAGTTCCAGACATTCCAGAAATGGTCTTTCTGCATTGTCTTCTTGGAAAAGAGAGTCCAGTATTAGCCAAGTGCCAGGACGGTTTCACAGTACCTCTTCTCAGCTGGTGCTGTATCAGAGGGACTGAGAGCTCCAGCTTTCCTCTGGATGCCTTTCCTTCATTCCTGGGTCATGGCATCAGCAATTAATATTAGGCAAGCAGTTAGAAGCAGACATCTGTCTGCAGCTCAGCAATGATTCATCTCCCATTCAAATGGTATAACAGATTGATGGTGCCAAGAGGCTCCTCCCCTAACATAGGGACCCACACAGGGTTTCATAATAGGTGCTACAGAATAGGCTGTAACCTAAATATACAGACTTAAGTAGTTGACAGGCTTCAAAATAGCTACAATAGAAAAAAAAAAAAAAAAAAAAAAAAAGAATTAGAGATAAAATCTGGACTCTGACTCAAGCTTAATGTTGGATGTAAGCATAGCCCTAAACTGGGGTCAGCTAAGATCTGCACAAGGTATGTGGTCTTATGCTAGCCTGATGCACTTACCTCCCTGATCTTAATCTCAAATACGATTTTTATTATGCAAGTCAGAAGGCAAGTTTTTAATATTAATAATCTACTTTAAAATACACTTAGCATTAAGATCCAGATAATTCTGCAAACAAATTGTCAAAAAAATAGTTAAGATCCTTTTTATTGCTGTCATTAAAATTGTTCTTTTCTAAGTTGCCTGCTTTTATTTCAACACAAAAAGTATTTCAGTTTGGGAAGATGTAAATTTCCTTGTCACAGGCTCCATTATGAAAAGAAAACTGCACAGAGATACCAGAAAAAGAAACTCCACTGTTGTCATGGTGACAGCAATTAGCAGCAGTTAAAACAGCAAACAATGGATTTAATGGGTTGGTCTAATAGTGACTTAATTACTTAGCAGTCTAGTTTGTCTATAAGCATTTCAATACACAGGAATAATTCAGTGCTGTGCTCCCACTACATGATGTTTTCACTTAGCATTTTGAGTCTATTACAAGCAGAATTGCAGTAACATCATTGCTACAAATATTTTTGATTCCGATGTGGTGGGAAGGCCAAGGTAAATGCTGTCTAGCAATCCCACTTGAACACCTCCTGTCACAAGGCAGAGAGCCTGCTAGACAGAAAGGAGCATTCTGTGCTCATTTTACTGTGATGGTAAAAAAATAATAACCTGAATTCCACTGCAATTGTATCTCCTTTAACATAGGTGGAGAATTTCAAGCTATTAGGCCAGTCAAGGACATACATCATGGCTTGTGTCAAAAGTACATTTTCTTTTGTACAGACACCAAGTATCTGCCTTTCCTTTTCCTCCTCATTACTTACTTCTTCAGGCTGCGGAAATGGCAAATACTTTCACATCAGTCCTCAAGTCTATAAACTGGGTTGTTGCTACTGTTCCCTGTTGGTAGAAGCAGCAGAAAATGAGTACCATGAAGTAATGCTATGCCGCAGCTTGTGTCTGCCTTATCAAAGTGAGTGCTTCAGTGCTGTACTGTCCGTGGGTGGTAAATTCTGCATGCTGCCAGTGTCTATAGGCCAGACCTTGAAAAAGTCTCAACCACTTAGGCTGGTATTGCACCCTTCTTGTTCTGGGTTTTTTTCAGTGGCCAACAGAATATTTTTGGGTTGTGTGGATCAGGTAAATATATATTAGAACAAGAAATCTATATTTCTGCAAACTCAGGGAAAAACTGCAAAATGGGTAAGTCAGATGTGAACTAAATTTTATTCTAGTCCAAGCACAACTAAACTACAATATGCAAAACAGGAGAGGAGAGCCTTGTTTGTGCCTTATCACATGGCATAAATTTGAAATGTTGGCACTGTCAGGAAGAAGATATAACAAAAGTTGTTTAGGAATACGGAGTGTATTTGAAGCTCAGTATTAAATCCTTCTGCACCTTTCCAAGCAATCAGATTTCATTTATGTGAGATTTTTACATTTTGCTTAGTTGCCCTTTTCAACCTTAGTGATAGAGGAACTACCTGTCTTTGCAACCTGTAAAGCAGACATTGAATGGTAGCTTTAGCCTTTGCTTTTTTCTCAGTTCTTTTGAGGGTTCTTTTGCTTTGGGAGTCTTGAAATGATCACCTGTTAAAAGTTAGGTGTTAAGCTTTTACTGATTAAAAGTTGGACAACGCTGGAAATAAAATGAATTAGAGTGCTCAGCAGATTTCATTTGCCTTTTCTCAACCACACTCAAGAGTGTGAAGCTCTCTAAGCCTTGTTAAATCAAAGTGAAATGTTAGTACCTCATATCTCTTGAACTAGTGAGTAGCCTGACACAGCCTCTTCTCCATGTCTCAGGTGACCTTTCTTTAAGCCCCGAAAGACTTCATTTTGCAAGTCCAGGTCAATTTGACATTTGATAGAAATTTGAGGTTTCATTGTTGTCTGTGTTACATCATTGTGCAGGGCTCTGAACCATACTCAGCTACACTGTCTGAAAATAATTCAGCCATGATTTAAGAAACATGACCAATAGCTAGCAGTCCTTATTGGGTTTTCACATCTTCTGCACAGATGGAGTAACAACCATTGTGTGCCAAAGGTGATCTGGCATTCTCTGGAAATCCAGGGTAAGGAAGTGAAGGACAAGCCAGATATGTTGAAAAGGGTATGTAGCAATGTTCAGAAGTTGACTCAAAAGAGTCTGTGCCCCAGGAGTACTTGTGAACAGTCTACAGAAAAGCAGAGTAGCTGGGCTGAGGTTGCTGAAGGCAATATTGAACTACAGACCTTCCCATCCACAACAAACTGAAATCCCTGTTTGCATGGCTTCTTTGCGAGAAGCTAGAACCAGTGAGGAATTCAGCATACTTGTGCAACAGAACTGCATGGTTATGGACTCTGCCCCTTTTGGCATTATAATATGGCTGCAAATTGCAAAGTTATTTCTTTTCATACAATCATAGAATCACAGAATGGTTGAGGTTGGAAAGGACCACCAGAAGTCATCCAGTCCAACCTCCCTGCTCAGCCAGGGTCACCTTACACATTACTGAGCACATTACTCAAGATTGTGTCCACATGGCTCTTGAGTATCTATTCCAAATAGAATGCTGTCACCCCCAAAGTAAAGAATCTTTTCTTTACTGATGTTTCAGACTCTTAATCATTACAGTAGCACTTCACTGGACTTGCTGCAGAAGTTCCATGTCTCTTTTGTACTGAGGAGCCAAGAACTGGACACTGCTCCAGGTGAGACCTCACCAGGGCTGAGTGGAGAGGGAGACACATGTCCCTCTGCCTGCTGGCAATGTTGTTCCTAATGCTGCCTAGGATACCATTGGCCTTCTTGGCCACAAAAGCACATTGCTGCTGGTTCATGGACAACTTTTTGTCCACCAGGATCCTCAGGTCCTAGTCTGCAGAGCTGCTTTCCAGCAGCTTTCCAGTACACCAGCCTGTACTGGTGCATGGAGTTATTCTCCCCAGGAGCTTGACCCTGCACTTGCTATTGTTGAATTTCAGAAGGTTCATCTCTGCCCATCTCTCCAGCTTGTCTAGATCCTTCTGAATGGCTGCACAGCACTCTGGGATATAGCCACCCCTCCAGTTTCGTATCATCAGCAAACTTGCTGAGGAGGCACTCTGTCCCTTCATCCAAGTCACTGATGTATAAGTTGAACAATACTGGACCCAGTATTGACCCTTGGGGGATACTGATAGTTACAGGTCTCAAACTAGACTCTGTGCCACTGGTCATAACTCTCTGAGCTCATTTAGCCAGTTCTCAATCTACCTCACCATCCACACATCCAGCTTGCACTTCTGAGCTTGCCTATGAGGGTGTCATGGGAGACAAGTATTGAAAGCATTGCTGAAGGCCACATAGACAACATTCACTGTTCTCTCATCATCAGTCCAGCCAGTTGTCCCATTGTAGAAGGCAATCAGGTTGGTTAAGTATGATTTCTCTCTGGTGAATCCATGCTGACTGCTCATGATCACCTTCTTGTCTTCTTTCTTAGAGATTGCCTCCAGTATGAGCCCTTCCATCACCTTTCCAGAGATGGAGGTGAGGTTGACTGGGCTGTAGTTCCCAGGGTCCTTCTTGCCTTTTTTGAAGGCTGGGATGACATCTGCTTTCATTCAGACTTCAGGCACTGTTGGAGTTCTTACCATCACAAACTATGCATGAACCATAGTAATGATCATGTTTCCTTATTATTGCTAAATTTTGAAATCTTAATGCATCTATCTGGTTCAGAGGCATTAAAAAACTTCAAATAATATGTTGAATTATTATATATTTAGTATACAGTATAACACTAGTACAGTCCATATACATTATGCTTTTGGGAAGCATGTAGTCTCTTAACCTTCAGAAGACTTTCAAAGGATGCAACAAATTTCTGTAGGTGTTCTGGAGCCAGTTCTGTAACAGGACATACTGGCAGGAGTGTGAGGGCTAAGCAATGATTTTTCTTTGTGGTCAACACCTATTGTGTATGCATATATAATAAAGTATTTTTGCCAGTTTTGTGAAAGGCATAACCTATCCTGACAAGAAACAAATCGAGTCAAACAAATCTAGAAACAAATCAGCAAAAGTTTAAAAATGCGTTCACATGCTTCACTTTCTGTTCAAGGGGACAAGTTTGCCCTATGAGTGCGCAATTTGTTCCACAATGGTTTTACCACCTTAAGAAAGAAATCATACGCACTTTCCCAGTGCATTCATAGCATAATTTTGTGGTTTAATATCACCGAATGACAGAAATCATCCCCTTTGCCATATACTGATGGCTTTGTTATTGTTAGCATGATGAAGCTATTCCTGTTTTATTAAAATAAGTTGTATTTCTGCCAGTTGCAGTAGTGGTAAGAGAACTGGCACTCATGTTTCCTCTTTGGCTAAAGAATTGTTCTGAATCATAATGCAGGACTAATTTTTTTTAGCATGGCTTTTTCTCTGCCAAGGTGGCTTTCTCCTTTATATGGGAAGGTCGTGCTCTGTGTTAATGAAATCTTGTATATGCTGAGCTCTTGGACTCTGAGATGGGCAAGGGATAAGATGAAGCTTTTTCTGTAAATTTAGATAAGTAATTTCTTTGCTGCAAATGCAAAGGTGAAGATATCACATTTTACTCTCCTACTAGGAGTCAGACACTCAAGTCAGTATAGTTATTTTATATTACTGAAGTATCTTATCAGACTCTTCATCCCAATTGGAAAAAAAATGGTTTCTGGAGTGAGGAGCATCAAATGGCTTTGCTTGGTGTTAATACCAATATGTGAAAATTAACTTCACTTTAATCTGTGATCTTTTAGTCATATGGTAATTTAACAGAGAAAGTGAGAGGAACCTAAGGGATATAAATGTGTCTAGTCTTCTAATTTACACTGTCTAAGAAAATGGTCTGCGTAATTGCAAATAGTATAATTCTTAAAGTATACAAGGTAGAAGAGTCTCTTAGGGAAAAAAGAAGACCAAATAAAAGCTCCAGGAGACTTTCCTTATTATATAAGGTTCTGTCTTTATGGTAAAATTAAATTAGATGTTGAGCAAGGAGTAACAAAATGTTAGTATCAGATCCTATCAGTGTAGTTACATTGCACTGCTGTGCCAGTTAATATTGGCACAATATTGTAATGCCATCATGACACAGTTTCTTTACTCCATAAAGAAACCTCATATTTCTGTGCAGCCTTGTTTATTTCTGCATAACACTTAGCACTGTCAGATAGGTATATCATCACTACCTGCCAGTTCTTGTAAATCCTATTTTTCCTAAGGGTCAATCGGGATTATATTTTTTTTTTTAACTTTTCCCAACAAAAAGGCACTGTGGTCAGAAAATTACACCCTTAAAAGAAGCAGCATTAAAGGCACAACAAGCAAGCCGGCCCAGCAGAATGCAGAGTATAACAAGGTCTGGCATGACAGCATCAGAGAACCTTTAATGCCATAGAAACTGAAAAGAAATTGTCAGAAAACATGACAATAATTACAAGGGTGGTGTGAAGAACTAAAGTCAGGACGACTACGGCATAGCGTGAATTAGAAATGGATAAGGTTTAATTAATATATGGAAAGCAAGAGGAAAACAAAAAGGGAAAAAGACTGAACAGCTAATGTGAAGTTGCATTTTTCTTTGGGTTTTATTTTAAAGTTAATAGTAGTCATCAAGTTCATAACGTTTTAAACAGAGGACAAGAGTTTAGACTATCAAAAGGAAGTAATGTCTTAAAGAATATTTAGACAAATTAGGTTACACAAATTGTTAGGAAAACATGATAATCTTAAACTACTGTGAATTAGCAGGTTGTCTTTGAGATTTCCAGGAAGTGAAGAAAACCAATCTTGTTTCCAAAACAAAGAGAAAGTGCATGAAAAGGAAGCCAGCCTAACTTAGATTTATGCAAGGATACTAGAATAAATAATTTAAATAATCTAATTTTAATAGAAAAAGTTATTTAAATGTACAGAATACCAGTGTAATGGGAAATGGCCAACATGTATTTGTCAGGAGCAAGCTTTCTATCTTTGACAGGGCAATCATCCCAATAGACAAGGTAGCAGGACAAGACATGATATATCTTGACTCTCATGTCATTCTTACAAGTAAAATAAATAAATAGAACCAAGAATATGGAAAATAAAATCATTCTCAAAACGGTTCAGTGCTTCACTATACAATCAGGACACCTTTCAAAGGGGATAATCTTGGGACATACCCTACATCTCTTTCTATACAAAATTTTAACTAATAGCTTAGATGGCAGCCTAGAGAGCACACTGAATAATTTGTGAACAGCTCCTGTGTAAAAAGAGTTGGTATTGTTTTGGAAGATGGGATTTGACATCCAAATTATGGTGATTGTCTGAAATCAAGAGCAGATACAGAAACATCAAGAGGGACATACCATGCTGGGAAAGAAAACATTCAATGAGCAGAGTAAGAAATAATGGCCAGGCAAGATGAGCCACAGGCCAAGTATGTGTGAGTAGTGTAATGCTTTTACAAAACATCAAAAGGAGCATGACCAGCAGGTTGAAGGGGGGTGATCCTGCCTCTCTACTCTGCTCTCGTGAGACCTCACCTGGAGTATTGTGTGCAGTTCTGGTGTC